>OZ035964.1:5578894-5803894 GCA_964034945.1 Chrysopilus asiliformis
CAAATATTTTTTTTCGAATTTTTAGAGACTTGTTCTTAGTAGGAAAAATATTTTCGAGACCTTTTCTATTCGGCAAATATTTTTTTCGAATTTTTAAAGACTTGTTCTTAGTAGGAAAAATATTTCCGGTACCTTTTTCATCCGGCAAATATTTTTTTCAAATTTTTACAGGCTTGTTCTTAGTAGGAAAAATATTTCCGAGACCTTTTCTATCCGGGAAATATTTTTTTCGAATTTTTAGAGGCTTGTTCTAAGTAGGAAAAATATTTCCGAGACATTTTCTACCCGGGAAATATTTTTTTCGAATTTTTAGAGGCTTGTTCTTAGTAGGAAAAATATTTTCTGGACCTTTTCCACCCGGGAAATATTTTTTTGGAATTTTTAGAGACTTGTTCTTAGTAGGAAAAAGATTTTCCAGACATTTTCCACCCGGCAAATATTTTTTTCGAATTTTTACAGGCTTGTTCTTAGTAGGAAAAATATTTCCGAGACATTTTCCACCCGGGAAATATTTTTTTCGAATTTTTAGAGACTTGTTCTTAGTAGGAAAAATATTTCCGACACCTTTTCTATTCGGCTGATATTTTTTTCGAATTTTTAGAGGCTTGTTTTTAGTAGGAAAAATATTTCCGACACCTTTTTTATTCGGCAAATATTTTTTTCGAATTTTTAGAGACTTGTTCTTAGTAGGAAAAATATTTCCGACACCTTTTCTATTCGGCAAATATTTTTTTCGAATTTTTAGAGGCTTGTTTTTAGTAGGAAAAATATTTCCGAGACATTTTCTACCCGGGAAATATTTTTTTCGAATTTTTAGAGACTTGTTCTGAGTAGGAAAAATATTTCCGAGACCTTTTCTATTCGTCAAATATTTTTTTCTAATTTTTAGAGACTTGTTCTTAGTAGGAAAAATATTTCCGAGACCTTTTCTATTCGGCAAATATTTTTTTCGAATTTTTAGAGACTTGTTCTTAGTAGGAAAAATATTTCCGGTTCCTTTTCCAATTGTGACAATTGTCCGGATATCCTAAAACATGATGCCCTTTTCTGTATTTTTTTTTCGCAAACCAAAAATTCCAAGTGTAAAAACAAACAATATGAAAAAAAAATTTCCACCTTATTTTGCAACAATCGGAAATACGTAAAACTACTCCTAAATTACCCAAATTAAATGCTATTTCCCTCAAATCCCTATTATCGCTCCCCCCAATCATCATGTGGCAAAAAAAAAAAAAACGCTGTGATGATAAAATCTGCGATGAATGAAGTTTTGTTGGAAGGTGGGTGTCCCCCCGCATCTTCCTCCGTATTTACTCCTTGTTTTTACCACATTTTGCCATCTCTGATTGTGCGCGTTTTATTGAAATTCATTTCGGTTTTTGTTTTATGCAAATGCAAAGCATCATAAATTGTTGCACCAATCGAATGGCTGTTGTTGTCCAAGTGTTTCTCCCACAGCTTCTTATCCATTTGTTTGCCGGCTTCTTACAAACTGACAAGGGAGTCCGGGTTCATCGGTTGTCGATGTTTGCTCAAATGATTTGGAAGAGAAATACTTACGGAAAACAAGAAAAAGTGTCACTAGAGTGGTGGGAGGGGTGGCAATAATTTTCGCGTGGTTGTTTATTGAAGACAAGCGATGTTTTCTTTAACGTGCAGAAGGGGGAAGGGGGGCGGGGATACTATTGTTTCAACAAAACACCTGAGATTTATGAAAAAATCAAAGTTAATCGATTTTCAGTAAAAGTTTATCTCAGAAATTGATGTGAAACCAACAGAAGTTGACAAACGAATGTTAAAAAATCCAAGAAGGTTGTGACAGAACGGTGGTTGATTGGGGGGGAGGAAGTAAATTTGCCAACACTAGAAATAAATATTAGAATTGGAAATCCATTTGCACGGACGATGCATTGCTAAAATTCCAATCAATTTATTTTATTTCTGTCCCCTTAAAAGTTTTTGGCGCTAATTTTCAGGTTTTTCAGGATTATTATCGCGAAATTCTTGACGAATTCAAGTCCAAAACGGAGGAAATCTCCATTAATTTTGTGGGGTTTCAGTTTTCAAAGTTAATAAATTTTGTTGGGGCCACGAAAAGACGGTAGGGAGTAAAAAAGGACAACAAAAAACAACAACAATGAAATTCAACAGTGGTTGGTACTACGGAATTGACGAAGCTCGATTGACGAAGCTCGATTGACTGTCGAAAAGGTAACAAGAAATGAATCGCCATTTCGTATAGAATGTGTGATTGTTGCGGTCAAGGGGGTTTTCCATGGTAATGCGACGTTGTGCTTTGATTTGTGTTCACCCTTTTCAATGTAAGGTTTTTCCAAGGCCTTTTCTACGCGGGAATATTTTTCAAAGCCTTTCCTATCTAGAAAAATTTACGCCAGTATATGGAACGCAATTGCCACGAAAAATATATCTAATATAGTGGCAAATACATTACTGACAACAAAAATGCCAGTAAGAAAGGCAAAAGGCCTCAGAAAACCTAGGGAACAGTTTCCCTGCACAGAAACGGCTTTTAGAAAACTTTTCTCTGATAAAAAATGCCTCCCAAAATTCGGGGAAAGTTTCCTTTTATAGAAAAGGCCCCGGAAAACTCAGGGAAAAATTTCCCTGCATAGAAAATGCTTTGGAAATTTTTTCTCTAATGGAAAAGGCATCGGAAAATTCGGGGAAAATTTCCTTTTATAGAAAAGGCCCCGGAAAACTCAGGGAAAAATTTCCCGGCACAGAAACGGCTTTTAGAAAACTTTTCTCTGATAAAAAATGCCTCGGAAAATTCGGGGAAAATTTCCTTTTATAGAAAAGGCCCCGGAAAACTCAGGGAAAAAGTTCCCTGCATAGAAAATGCTTTGGAAATTTTTTCTCTAATAGAAAAAGCATCGGAAAATTCGGGGAAAATTTCCTTTTATAGAAAAGGCCCCGGAAAACTCAGGGAAAAGTTTCCCTCCACAGAAACGGCTTTTAGAAAACTTTTCTCTGATAAAAATGTCTCGGAAAATTCGAGGAAAATTTCCTTTTATAGAAAAGGCCCCGGAAAACTCAGGGAAAAATTTCCCTGCATAGAAAATGCTTTGGAAATTTTTTCTCTAATAGAAAAGGCATCGGAAAATTCGGGGAAAATTTCCTTTTATAGAAAAGGCCCCGGAAAACTCAGGGAAAAAGTTCCCTGCATAGAAAATGCTTTGGAAATTTTTTCTCTAATAGAAAAGGCATCGGAAAATTCGGGGAAAATTTCCTTTTATAGAAAAGGCCCCGGAAAACTCAGGGAAAAGTTTCCCTCCACAGAAACGGCTTTTAGAAAACTTTTCTCTGATAAAAAATGTCTCGGAAAATTCGAGGAAAGTTTCCTTTTATAGAAAAGGCCCCGGAAAACTCAGGGAAAAATTTTCCTGCATAGAAAATGCTTTGGAAATTTTTTCTCTAATAGAAAAGGCATCGGAAAATTCGGGGAAAATTTCCTTTTATAGAAAAGGCCCCGGAAAATTCAGGGAAAAATTTCCCCGCATAGAAAATGCTTTGAAAACAATTTCCTGCATATAAAAGGCCTCGGAAAATTCGAAAGAAAAGTATTTTCGAAAAATCACCAAAAAATACCTTGAAATTTCCACTGAAACATTTTTTTTTACCGTCGCTGACCCAATCGACATGTGTGTACCTTTTTAGAAAATTTTATAGAATGAAAGCGTGAAAAATTAACCTCACCTGCGGTGATAAAAGTGTCGGCGGGAATTCTAAGAGACAGTCCCTTGGACACCTGTTTTTTCAAACGATGTCTTAATGATTTCTTAACCCTTCCTCCCTCTTTCCTCCACCTCTTTTCTCCCCCCTCCCCTCACCATGCCGAGAATGCGTTGAATTTCAAACGAATCGGTCGAGCAGTTTCCGAAAATAAGCTTTTGCTTCAAAATTTCGCTCCAAAATTGAATTTTTTGACGCAAAATTTCATCTTAATCGGTCAATCGATTTTGTTTGTGAGTTTTTTTTTACCGATCATCAACTCACGGTTCTCCTGAATTCCTTGACGTATTTTATGGGCAGAAGTTAAGTGACTCCCTAAAACTTTTCACTTCAGTGTGGGCTTCCCCTCACCCGCAAGTCCGGTCCGATTTGATCCGGTCCGGTTCACTGTTCGTCCATCAAAGAGATTTTTCCATTATATCAAACGGATTTAATTGTTTTTTTTTTGTTGTTACTTATTAGAAAGATTCTTAGTCATAAAATGTGTATCTATGGTTGATGGCTGTTTAACGCCATCCGCTAAGAAGCGAATAACTCCTTCCATTCAATGCGTATCTCGTTCCGAAATTATAAAGTAAAATTTTGTATTTGAGAAGGAAGAGCAGGTGCGCATATTATGACCGCTTCCCAATCCCAATTCCATATGAAATACACAAGATTTTATCCATTTGCATGGATTGTTGAATACGTACTCGTATATAAGTATATCTGGTGGCAGCCACTATTGCTACTCACTGACTCACTGATATATGAATTAAAATACATTTTGATATCTTGTAGATTTTTGTACTAAAAAAAATGATTATAGAGGAAATTATTCGATGGTATGCTACGGATTAGATTGGATCGGATCGGAATAGAAACACTCAAGGGCGGTGAGGCGAAGGTAAAGCGCTATTTTCTAGCCGGAGAGGGTAGGCGGGGATGGATAGAGCAGGGTATGCGGAAGGAGATAACAAAAAAAAAAACAACAACAACAACAACGATGGATTACTAATTCATAGAGCCAAGAAGACATTTTCATTCATATGAAACAAAATTTTCTAGCAAATCCATTAAACTTCCGTCGATTCGTTTTTTTTTTTGTCATTTTGTTTTTCATAATAATCTGAGAAATCTACGAACAGTAATTTTAAGTACCGAGCGTTGAGATTTTACTATAAGTAAAACATGTTCGATAAATTTGAATGATTTGCTGCATCTTTAATGATGAAACAAATGCACTTTTATATCATTTAGGTGAGAAATTGAAATTCATTGTAAGTGGCGGGGACGGGAAAGGTGCTCATTTTTGGGGAATTGTAGGGAATATAAAATTGATTTCTGAAAAAAAAAAACATTTCGAATGAAATTTATTACTTTCTTATACTTAGTGTAATAAAAAAAATCCAACGTCTTATTTCTGCCTGAAAATCATTTTCCGAGCACTCCAGAGTCAATTGAAGGAATATTAGAAGAATGTCTTTCTGTCAGTCTGTCAGTCTATCTGTCAGTCTATCTGTCAGTCTATCTGTCAGTCTATCTGTCAGTCTATCTGTCAGTCTATCTGTCAGTCTATCTGTCAGTCTATCTGTCAGTCTATCTGTCAGTCTATCTGTCAGTCTGTCAGCCTGTCAATTTGTCAGTCTGTCAGTTTTTGGAGGTGTTTTCAAAACTGGATAAGTTTTCCGGATTTTTTTTTGGGTCTTTTCTACTTAGCAAATTTTTTTCTGAATTTTTGGAGAACGCAAATTTTCTTTCCCTTAATTTTTGAAGCCCGTTTTCTACGAAATGAAATTTTTCTTGAATTCTTGGATACTTTTTCGAGGCGAGTATTTTTTCTCTTGAGTTTTTGAAGCCTTTTTCAGGCGATAAAGTTTCTGCCGGATTTTTCCGAGGCCTTTTTAGTTACACAAAATGGTTCTCAAAGCATTTTCTATGCTGGAAAATTTTTCCCGTAATTTTCCGAGACCTTTTCGTGATGGAAAAGAAATTTCAAAGCCTTTTCTATGCGAGAAATTTTTCTTTTCAATTTTCGAAGCTTTTTTCATGCGATAAAGTTTTTGCCGGATTTTTCCGAGGCGTTTTTAGTTACAGAAAATGATTTTCAAAGCATTTTCTATGCTGGAAAATTTTTCCCGTAATTTTCCGAGACCTTTTCATGATAGAAAAGAAATTTCAAAGCCTTTTCTATGCGAGAAATTTTTCTTTTCAATTTCCGAAGCTTTTTTCATGCGATAAAGTTTTTGCCGGATTTTTCCGAGGCGTTTTTAGTTACAGAAAATGATTTTCAAAGCATTTTCTATGCTGGAAAATTTTTCCCGTAATTTTCCGAGACCTTTTATTAAAAGAAAAGAAATTTCAAAGCCTTTTCTATGCGAGTATTTTTTCTTTTCACTTTTTGAAGCTTTTTTCAGGCGATAAAGTTTTTTCCGGATTTTTCCGATGCCTTTTTAGTTACAGAAAATGATTTTCAAAGCATTTTCTATGCTGGAAAATTTTTCCCGTAATTTTCCGAGACCTTTTCTTAAAAGAAAAGAAATTTCAAAGCCTTTTCTATGCGAAAATTTTTTCTTTTCAATTTTCGAAGCTTTTTTCAGGCGATAAAGTTTTTTCCGGATTTTTCCGATGCCTTTTTAGTTACAGAAAATGATTTTCAAAGCATTTTCTATGCTGGAAAGTTTTTCCCGTAATTTTCCGAGACCTTTTCATGATAGAAAAGAAATTTCAAAGCCTTTTCTATGCGAGAAATTTTTCTTTTCAATTTCCGAAGCTTTTTTCATGCGATAAAGTTTTTGCCGGATTTTTCCGAGGCGTTTTTAGTTACAGAAAATGATTTTCAAAGCATTTTCTATGCTGGAAAATTTTTCCCGTAATTTTCCAAGGCATTTTCTTGATATAAAAGAAATTTCAAGCCTTTTCTATGCGAGAATTTCTTCTTTTCAATTGTCAAAGCTTTTTTCAGGCGATAAAGTTTTCCCCGGACTTTTCCGAGGAATTTTTAGTTACGGGAAATTGTTTTCAAAGCATTTTCTATGCTGGAAAATTTTTCCCGTAATTTTCCGAGACCTTTTCTTAAAAGAAAAGAAATTTCAAAGCCTTTTCTATGCGAGTATTTTTTCTTTTCACTTTTTGAAGCTTTTTTCAGGCGATAACCTAGGAATTTTTTTCCCCAATTTTTCCAAGCGGCAAATCTTTTTTCTGAATTTTTGGAGGGCTTTTCCAAGAGGTACATCTTTTTTTTGGAATTTTGGAGAGCTTTTCCAAGCGGTAAAAATTTTCCCTGATCTCTTGAAGGCCTTTTATACGGGACAATTTTTTTCGTCGGAATTTTGGAGCCATTTTTTAAATGCTGGAAAATGATTTCTGAATCATTTCAAATGGCAGCTTTTTGACCCGGAATTTCGATTCAATCGGTCGATCGGTTTTTCAGATTAGAGTTTTTAAATGCAGGTCAACGAAAAATCGGATTAAAAACCGGGAATTTACAGCAGTTTTGTGGAGATGTTTTTCAGATTTTTAAGATATTTCCCTCAGAGAGACTTATTGGCAATTTTTTTACTTTTTAAACCCCTTGGGGATGGGATGGGATTCTCATATCAACTGTTAATCAAATCATATCAAATCGCTTCGTAGGTATTTTCAATCTATCGAAATGCATCCAGGAATTTCACTTAGCTTTTACACACAGATCGAGGAGTGTGGAAGGTACTTCTTGCGTACAGACAGCAGCCTGTACTGGGATTTTGGTTTTTTTTTTTCGTTGTTAGTTGTATAACCCTTTGTTCTATGCATTGTCATATGGCATTTCAATAAATGTATTTTAGCCGGCCGGCGGGGGCTGTGCGCGGCTGTCGTCATTCTAATCACATTCGGTATTTTCATCGATTTTGGTTTGAGGCTGAGCTGAATTGCAATTTCGAGAGACGTTTTTTGTTTGTTTGTTTGTTTGTATGTTTTTTTCGCATTATTCATGGATATATTATTGCGCGCATTTTGTACTCTGACTCTGATGAAAATAATGGTGTCTAACTTCATGTATGTTTTGTTTTGATGTTGCGTATTTTCAGTCTTTGGCCACAATAAAATTTCCTGTTGAAGTAACAATAGAACAATGTACAGATATGTCGTAGCATTGTGTCCAAAAGTTGTAATGCACTCTAAAGTCGCGCTTCACATACTTTCATCGTTGTTGTTGTCGGTCCGCTTTTTCTTAAACTAGACATCAACCGGCATTGAAAAGTTCTTGTTTTCAATATTTCGTCGTTTTTTTTTCTTCTTCTTCAACCTAAGAGAATGGCCTAAGAAAACTCTATAAACCACTTTGCCGAGAGTTTGAAAAGTCCGGCATTGAACCCAAAAAAAAAAATATGATTTCAAATAAATACAAAATCCATCCAACAGAAATCCACGATCAAGCCTGCACAATTGAAGTAAAAAAAATCTACACACGTTCATTGACAGGTAGAACAAATCAGAGATCTTTCTATAAAAAAAATCCCACAAGGGATTTTTTTGCACGAAGAGGTTTCCATTGAACTGTAAAATTTTCTTTAATTTTCTTCAAATTCCCACCCCCCTCACACCCACCCACTTTCCTCACACCCACCCACTTTCCTCACACAACTCTCTTGAGAAAACAAAATGTTCATCTTTCAGCCCAATCATGCCACAGATTTTCAAGTCAGAGATTTTAAGTCAAAATTTCAGTCCAATCGGTCGACTGGTTTTCAAGCCAGAGCTTTTGAGTCAAAATTTCATCCCAGCCGTGCCACAGATTTTCAAATCAGAGCTTTTAAGTCAAAATTTCAGTCCAATCAGTCGACGGATTTTCAGGCCAGAGCATTTGAGTCAAAATTTCATCCCAGTCGTACCACAGATTTTCAAGTCAGAGATCTTAAGTCAGAATTTCATCCGAATCGTGCCACAGATTTTCAAATCAGAGCTTTTAAGTCAAAATTTCAGTCCAATCGGTCGACGGGTTTTCAGGCCAGAGCTTTTGAGTCAAAATTTCCTCCCAGTCGTACCACAGATTTTCAAGTCAGAGATTTTAAGTCAAAATTTCATCCGAATCGTGCCACAGATTTTCAAATCAGAGCTTTTAAGTCAAAATTTCAGTCCAATCGGTCGACGGGTTTTCAGGCCAGAGCTTTTAAGTCAAAATTTCATCCCAGTCGTACCACAGATGTTCAAGTCAGAGTTTTTAAGTCAAAATTTCAGTCCAATCGGACAACGGGTTTTCAAGCCAGAGCTTTCAAGTCAAAATTTCAGTCCAATCGGTCGACGGGTTTTCAAGCCAGAGCTTTTGAGTCAACATTGCATGCCAGTCGTACTACAGATTTTCAAGCCAGAGCTTTTGAGTCAAAATTTCATCCCAGCCGTGCCACAGATTTTCAAGTTAGAGCTTTTAAGTCAAAATTTCAGCCCAATCAGTCGACGGGTTTTCAACCCAGAGCTTTTGAGTCAAAATTTCATCCCAATTGTGCACAGATTTTCAAGTCAGATGCTCGTTAAAAAAAGCTTTCGACAGCAACCGAAGGACCTTTTGCGAACGTTTTATTCAAAAATAATATCATATAGAGGTAATCCTACAAATCGACATAAACTTATCACGAATATTTTCAGCTTTTTAATCCCCTTTTGTTTTTTTTCGCGATTTTTTGCATGAAATTTAATACCTCCTCGTCACACCTGCTAATCGAACGAATTTGTCGCAAAATTCACTACTTTTAAATGGGAAAAGCAAAAGTTTTTTGACCTCTTTCGCGCAGCACCAAAGTTTAGTAACCCCCCCATCCCCCCTCAAACATAAATATATCGAAACTAACACCTTTTGAAAACCATTTCTTTTTTTTTTGGTTCGATTTTGTTGATTTCAAAGTTCTCTTTGTCAATCGCTCAATTCTTTTATTGTCGCTCAAGTTCTATCGAATTGAAATTTCCAAAAATTATTATTGTTTATAATTCAAATGCGTCGCCAAAACAAATAGTGAAAAGTGTTTTGTTATTCTTGGCTTTTGTTGGAAATCACACCGAAAAGGCACAATGAGATCTTTTGATAAAAAAAAATTCCTTCCATTTCAATTGCTTTGGGTTTGGTGTGTCTCATAGATGTATAAACAATAGTACCTCAAACATTGATCTTTTCCAAAAGAATTATTATAGAAGAAAACCACAAGAATGGATTTAAAGAAATGCCAAGGAAATGAGCAAAAATGTCTTGGGAATGGAAGGTTTTTTTCTTTTTTGTGATTTCTTCTTAATGATGTTTTTCGGTCATAGAACAAGCAAGAGTGGTTAATGAACAGATCTTTGGCACAGTCTTTGAAAGCCTTATTGTTTTATTTCAACAGAAAGGATTTTCATAGGGGGATAGAAATGGGTGTAACAAAAAGTTGAAAACTTGCATGCCAAGTGGGTTTTAATGAGGGTAATGTGGAAAGTTTCGTGATTTGCAAGGAATCACACGTGATGTGTTCTCCGAACTCATCCACTTGCGTGCAGTGTGGAAGGGGGGCGAGGGGACAGTCATGTGTGACCTAGCATAAGTTATCATTGCCATTACCGATCAATCGGTCGAATGTTCATAGCTTCGGACCCAAAAGTTTGAGCGATTCACAAGTGCTGATCGCCGTTGAAGGATTGTTTTTGCAATTGAAGGGTTTTTGTCGACGTTGTATGGTTTTTGGCCGTCATCGAAGGATTGTTAGTACCAGTGACAAGTTTGTTTTTGCAATTGAAGGGTTTTGGTCGACGTTGTATGGCTCTTGATCGCCGTTGAAGTATTCTTAGTACCAGTGGAAAGCTTGTTTTTGCAATTGAAGGGTTTTTGTCGACGTTGTATGGTTTTTGGCCGTCATCGAAGGATTCTTAGTACCAGTGACAAGTTTGTTTTTGCAATTGAAGGGTTTTTGTCGACGTTGTATGGCTTTTGATCGCCGTTGTATGGTTTTTGACCGTCATTGAGAGATTTTTTGGTGCCAATGATAGGTTTTGGCGTCCATTGAAAGCATTTTCACGCTCATGATGCGAATTTGATGCGAATTTCAGCTCAATCGGTCGAATTATTTCCGTGTTGGACCTTTTTATAAGCAAATAACATCACGACTTGTGTTTTTTTGCCAAAATCTTTCTTGCCTCGCTTTTTAAGATTTACAGAAAAAAAAACACAATAATCACACTAATATATAAAAATGAGTTGGTGTCTGTCTGTCTGTCTGTTCCTCTTTCACGCAAAAACGGCTGAACCGATTCACTTGAAATTTGGCACGAGTGTCTGTGGTAGTTCTGGTTCCAACATAGGCATACGGAAAAGTAGCGCGAGGGGTGGGGAGTAAGGGGGGGGGGGGGGTATTGGCCTGAAATTTGGCATAGATGTTCAACACAGACCCATTAAAAAGTAGCTTGAGAGGTGGGGGGGGGGGGGGGGGGTAAGGGGCGGGGGTAAAGTGATCTCGAAACTTAGCTCTTCCTCTATGCTACCCTTTTGCGGGGAAACTACTGAACCGATTGACCTGAAGTTTAGCTCCAACATAGACCATCAATAAAAAAAAATTAAAAAAAACTTAACCCGGCACCGATGGGTATGCAAGCTAGTATTATTATAATTTTATCACCGTGTTTTCTTTTCATAACAGTTTTCTTTTCTTGCTACTTTATTTGAATTGTACTTTTTTCGTCTCTTTAGTTCATCGATTATAATTTGTTGTTTTTATTGTTTTTGTTTTCCTTCTTCGTCGTTTTGCATTCTTTCTATTGCGTTGCGTTTGCGTTGTGTTTTGAAGCGAATGTAACCTGATATCTGTGTGAATCTTTTATTCTTATTCTTTTCCAAGTTTAAGATTCGTACGTACGTTATAAGAAAATCAAACCAAAACGGCTTTAAGAGTACAAAAAAGAAAATCTTAAACGATTCGCTTGTAAAATGCAACGCACCGTGTCTCGCCTCGTATGCACGTACGGACCTGACACGGTAATTCTAAGATTGATAAAAAATTATTCATTATTCGATTTCGATTGTTTTTTTTTTCCTTGAAAATTTGTCAGTTTTACAGGGAAAATGTTTTTGGTTTTAAAAAAAAAATTGAAACAAAAACCTCACACCCCCAACCCACTTTAGTAATTGTCTCTTCTGCATAACAGACAAAATCCAACAATTCCCATATTAAAAAAATCCCTTCACCTGGGGTATAAATAAATGCAAAGAATCGAAAAAAAAAGAATAATAAAAATGCAACGTCTATAAATTTATGAAATTAATTGCTTGTACGTTTTATACAAACGTAATTTGAGATTTTGTCAATGATTTATTATTGTTTCAACGGTTTTTTTGCTTGCTCTGATCGGATTTGTTCATTTCTTTGCATATGTGATCGTATGTGTGTGTAAATTTAAAAGCGCCAAAAATTCAAATTTTTTGTGGTGGTTTTGAATGGAAAAACTCGGAATTTTCCGAAGGTTGATGATTGACAACTTTTTTGGTAAGACAGTTCTTCATTCTGGAGGTGTGATAAGACTAAGAAGTATTTTTTTTTTCAAGGAATTATTTTATTAAAATTATTTGGCTACGCTGTCAAACAGGAAGAAGTGGCCCTAGCGACTACTTCTTACTATTGACCTGAAATTTTCAATCTTCTTTTAGCGAGAAAAGTTTTTAATCTCCTATCATTCCGTACTAATGTTGGATCTTTGAAGTAATGAAAAAAAACCTCTGTTCACGCAACATCAGAGGACGTTAGACCAGTTCCGCGGTAATCAGAGAAAAATTTTATGACTTGTTTGCTTTTTATGTAAAATAATTACCAGTAAAAAAAAATAATAAAATGAATTCATGTGCAGGTTTTTCGGTCGCTTCCATTCCACTGGCACTTCTTAATCCATACGCAAATAAACACACACGCACACACGAGATTTCAAGCGAAAAAATTAGATTTTTTCCTGTGAATTTGCATGATTTTTGCAGTAAAGTGTGTTTTGCGCGTTGATAATCTGGAAATGTGCACCTAAACAGGTTGATTTTTTTTAAATAGTCCAATCGATAGATAGGATTCGGACGTCTCCTAATGAAATGAAATGAAATCATATGAAAAATTCAGAACGAGTGATACTCGTTTTGGGATTGCTTTTTAAATACAAGTTATTCTAAACGATAGCACAGCGGCGGCGTAGCTGGGAGGGAGCGTCGACGGGGGTTTTTTTTGGCTAAGGATTGATTTGGTTGGAAAAAGCTCTGAAATGGTCGTGAAGGGAAATTTTTGCCAGTTTTCACGGAGTTAGGGGTGAGGGGGGTAAAATTTGTAGATATGTTGCTGCTCAAATTTGGAAAAAAATAACAAATTACGTCAAAAAACTTTTGTCGACGTCGAAAACCCTTCAAGGCAATGAAAGACTTTAAAAAAACCCCTCAATTGCAGCAAAAAGACGTCCGTAACATCAAAAACTCTTGATTGGCACTGGCTGTTTTCAAACCTTAATGCCTTCTTCTCCGTCAATTAAAAAAACCCCTCAATGGTATAAAACGTATTTCAATTATGTCAAAAACCGCGAAAGACAATGAAAAACTTAAAAAAAAACCCTTCAATTGCAGCAAAAAGACGTCCGTAACATCAAAAACTCTTGATTGGCACTGGCTGTTTTCAAACCTTAATGCCTTGTTCTCCGTCAATTAAAAAAACCCCCCTCAATGGTATAAAAAGGATTTCAATTACGTCAAAAACCGCGAAAGACAATGAAAAACTTTAAAAAAACCCTTCAATTGCAGCAAAAAGACGTCCGTAACATCAAAAACTCTTGATTGGCACTGGCTGTTTTCAAACCTTAATGCCTTGTTCTCCGTCAATTAAAAAAACCCCCCTCAATGGTATAAAACGTATTTCAATTATGTCAAAAACCGCGAAAGACAACGAAAAACTTTAAAAAAAACCCTTCAATTGCAGCAAAAAGACGTCCGTAACATCAAAAACTCTTGATTGGCACTGGCTGTTTTCAAACCTTAATGCCTTGTTCTCCGTCAATTAAAAAAAAACCCTCAATGGTATAAAACGTATTTCAATTATGTCAAAAACCGCGAAAGACAATGAAAAACTTTAAAAAAAACCCTTCAATTGCAGCAAAAAGACGTCCGTAACATCAAAAACTCTTGATTGGCACTGGCTGTTTTCAAACCTTAATGCCTTGTTCTCCGTCAATTAAAAAAAACCCCTCAATGGTATAAAACGTATTTCAATTATGTCAAAAACCGCGAAAGACAATGAAAAACTTTAAAAAAAAACCCTTCAATTGCAGCAAAAAGACGTCCGTAACATCAAAAACTCTTGATTGGCACTGGCTGTTTTCAAACCTTAATGCCTTGTTCTCCGTCAATTAAAAAAACCCCCCTCAATGGTATAAAAAGGATTTCAATTACGTCAAAAACCGCTAAAGGCCATGAAAGACTTTAAAAAAAACCCTTCAATTGCAGCAAAAAGACGTCCGTAACATCAAAAACTCTTGATTGGCACTGGCTGTTTTCAAACCTTAATGCCTTGTTCTCCGTCAATTAAAAAAACCCCCCTCAATGGTATAAAAAGGATTTCAATTACGTCAAAAACCGCTAAAGGCCATGAAAGACTTTAAAAAAAACCCTTCAATTGCAGCAAAAAGACGTCCGTAACATCAAAAACTCTTGATTGGCACTGGCTGTTTTCAAACCTTAATGCCTTGTTCTCCGTCAATTAAAAAAACCCCCCTCAATGGTATAAAAAGGATTTCAATTACGTCAAAAACCGCTAAAGGCCATGAAAGACTTTAAAAAAAAACCCTTCAATTGCAGCAAAAAGACGTCCGTAACATCAAAAACTCTTGATTGGCACTGGCTGTTTTCAAACCTTAATGCCTTGTTCTCCGTCAATTAAAAAAAACCCCTCAATGGTATAAAAAGGATTTCAATTACGTCAAAAACCGCTAAAGGCCATGAAAGACTTTAAAAAACCTCCCAATTTCAGCAAAAAGACGTCCGTAACATCAAAAAGTATTTTTTGGTGTCAAAAACTTGCATTTTCTGACGGTGGGAGTACAGAATAGTCAGATTTGACCCGGAAATATTTTGATTGCAGGCAACAGGCGGGTTACCGACATTTTGCAGCGACGGCACTGGCCGTTTTTAAACCTTAATGGCTATTTTTTTTTTGCAATTGAAATGAGACATTTTTTCTATCGGAGTTAATCATTTGTTGGAAAGCCAGAGCCAGTGCTCAAGCCAAATGCAAAGAAAACCAGGTGGAGACGGACGAACGGACAGGACAGGACAGATCGGAGCGGACCGGGCCGGGCCGGACAACACGCATCTTTTGATACACATTTTAATGATATGCGTTTTAAGTTTGAGACGGAACGTCGGTTATGTACGATTCTATGTCGTATGCAATCTTGAAATGAATGGATATTAGCTAAAGTTTGTACAGATATAACACATGCGTATCAAACAGATAGTCATACGTATTTAATGACGACTTTTAAAGATAGCTTTATAACGAGTTTGAATGGAATATCTACCATCGCGTCTCCAGTTTTGTTGTAACGAAAAATTTTTAATGGTGAAAAGTCGACTAAAACAAATTCACAACAACAGAATATATCCACCACCTATCGATAGATGGACAGGTTTTCTAGCTTGTTTTATTTATTTCTATATTTCTACAAAACAAATGAACATAAAAAAAACATGGATATCTTCTTGCGTCAGTTTTTCAACTAGATTTTCTAATAAAATACCAACCAATGCTCTTATTATGATGCGATGCTATGCTTCTGCCTCTCAACTACTGCTGAATGCGGTGTAAACGTTTTTATTTATTTTTTTTAAATGTTTTTTCACCTTTTATTCAGATGTGCATCTCTTAGGACTGCTCGAGGTCTCATCGTTTGATCAAATTCATTTCGTTATCAGGCCTGGTATCTTTGAAATTCATTTCCTGAGTACCTGATTTTTACAAATAAAAAAAAAACGGCCAATCAATAATATTTATGTTAATTCATAATTTAAAAAAAAATGCACGAGTCCATCTAACATGCTTGCATTCCACAGGAAGCTCAAAGCCCCCCGATTTTGTGATTTGTACGCATTGCGAACCTTACAAATGCCCCAAAAACTATCCAAATGTCGATGAATAATAATTTTTTTTCGCATCATCACAAAACAAAGCTCTAACAATTCGTTCTTTACGTACGGCGAAAATCTCGTAATGTCGCTGAAATAATTTTACATCGGAATTAGAAAGCGTTTATAACGTAATCTCATATCATTGGATGCTCTTTCCGTCTTATTTCACTTGATTTTTCACTATTTTTGTTTGAATATCAAGTTGCGAAAATGCCGTGAAGCTGGCAAAACAACAAATGATTTCCAAAAAGAGCGAAAAAAATTCAATGAGAAGAAAAGAAGAAGAAAAGAAAAAAAAACCGCCACCACCATGCAATTTGTATCGAGTTTTTTTTAACCTGTTTAAAAAACATTTACCTCATGGCGTGTAAAGGTGTCTGCGTGCGTGCATTGAATTCAATACTCTTTGGCTATATGGTCAAATATGTGAGAAGACATTAACTTTATTTTAAACATCGTAATGATCAATATTACCAATGCGATCAGCACCGGTCGGATCGTCGAACGCATTGCTATTTCTGTATGCCAGTAGATATGCCATACGATTGTGATTTGATTGTCACACGTAGCCAATGTGATCTGTCGGTGTATACACGCACAGGAGATTTTTGATTGTCGTAATATGCGAATTGCGGCCTTATGACTTTCGATGACTCTTACATTGCGGGATAACAAATATAAGAAGTTTACTATGATATTAAATAATGAAAACGACACATTGATTCCGTTTTGTGCACTTGTTTACCTGTTCTGCATTTATTTATCCTGTTTTTCTTTTTTTTCTCTCTCTGTTCATCCGTTAACTCTATTTCTGTTGAATACGTTGGGCATATTGGGATCAGCATCAACTTTGATGGCAAATAAAATTGATTTGAATATCAAACATTAAAAATATTCCTTCCTGTGAGTAAACTAGCTGGGATCATTAAGGAAATTTTTTCAATTTTTTTTTTGTTACCAAAAACTGGGAGAAACAAAATCTCACGTAGTGGGGGTAAGTCAATCATATACGAGTATGTTGTAAGGGAAAAAACACGAATTCATTGAAAATGTGTGAAAATTTCTTATTAATGAGTAATATTGTTAGGGGGGATGGGGCGGGGGGGGGGGGGGGGGGGGGGTAATGGGGTGTTGTGATGGAAAAAATCTCGCTAGAAAAAAAAACTCGAAGGAAAAATTTGGCGACGGAAAAACCCACAAGAAAAAAATTGGGAGGCCGGAAAACCACCAAAATTGAGCGACAGAAAAATCCACAAGGGAAAAATTGGGAGGCCGGAAAACCACCAAAATTGAGCGAGGAAAAACACCCACAAGGGAAAAATTGGGAGGCCGGAAAACCACCAAAATTGAGCGAGGAAAAACACCCACAAGGGAAAAATTGGGAGGCCGGAAAACCACCAAAATTGAGCGACAGAAAAATTCACAAGGGAAAAATTGGGAGGCCGGAAAACCACCAAAATTGAGCGAGGAAAAACTACCACAAGGGAAAAATTGGGGGACCGGAAAACCATCAAAATTGAGCCGAAAAAACCGCACATGGGAAAAATTGGTGGACCGGACTACCACCAAAATTGAGGGACAGAAAAATCACATAGGGGAAAAATTCGGGGACCGGAAAACAACCAAAACTGAGTGACGGGAAAAACCGCACAAGGGATCAATTGGTGGACCGGACTACCACCAAAATTTAGCGACCGGAAAAACAATACGGGGAAAAATCGGAAAATGTAAAAAAATGGACGGTGGCGGCGGAAAAAATCGCACATGGAAAAGTTGAAAATCGCACACGGGGAAAATTTAACAACGGAAAAACCGCCTAAAATTTAGCAATGCAAAAAAACCGAACACGGGGAAAATTGCGAGACCGGAACACCAGCAAAATTGAGCGACGGAAAAAGCGATACGGGGAAAAATCGAAAAATGCAAAAAATTGGACGGTAGCGACGGAGAAAACTTAACTACCCAAAATTTGGCGACGGAAAAAATCGCACACGGGAGAAAAAATGGTGACTCGTAAACTATTATCCCAGAATTAGTCTAGAAAGTAGGCCTATCGCGTGTAGTCCTTAAAGTACTCACATTTTATTTTATTTTTGCCCCAAACATTTACTATTATGACTGTCGATTTTTGGAACTTCTGAAATATCTTCCAATTGCATTGATCGAAAGATGAAATAAGAAATAAATAAAGAAGTCACAGGAAAACTAAGTAGAATTGCTTAAACATAAAAAAAAACTCATTCCACTCTCCTCAACTCAGAATAGGAAACCGAATGTATGTTTTCTGTTCGCGGAAAATGTGTTTTCTTCATCTTTTAGCGAACTTGCCGGTCGGTCGGTCTTTCTGGTTGTCTCCCGATGTTGAACTTTGCGCCACAAATTTCATTCCCATTGACTCCTCACATTATTTTCCCTCCCCCGATATAGAATATCACTCTCTCTGTTTGCTATCGCGTATCGATTCCGATTGCCGAGTCGTATTTTGCCTCATGTGTAGATCCTTTAGTGTATATCCTAGTTTCAGGAGTTGTCTGTAAAGAATTGACTGGTCGTTCTCGTAGCTTTTTCACAAAAAAACATAAAAAAAATAAAGAAGAAAAAATGCCCTCGAATTTTATTCAAAATGAATGTACCCTACGTACCATATATTCCCTGGATATACGACTAAAATCATAAAGCAATAGATCTAAAAGGATTAGAGAAGCACAATTTCGTACAAGTATTGGAATTTCGTATGTGTATGTAGGTTCGATTATCTCCAATATTATAAAATAATACTTGAAGCGAGCCATAAGGCGCGTTTAGACTGGTGCTTAGTTGGCAGTTTGTTTTTCAATAGAGCGCCGGTATAAATCCGTTCTACTTCAAATGCTTTCCACCTTAGCACCGGCATTTTGGCATTGCTAACATTGGGCACTGACATAATCTAGTTGCAAAATCCACTTGTTTGTAAATTAGATTTTTACTTCAAACTTACCTTTTGATCCTGTGGATTTTACTTCAGCCTTTTCTTATCCGTTGTGCCCTTTTCAGGCTATAAATTGCAAAAATTGTACCAAAAAGGCAAAAAAATTAACAGTCCATGCAATATAGACTTATAGTTTAGCACCGCTAGATTGACAGTGTCAAATTAGCTCGGTCTAAACGCGCCCTATGAATACTTTTCATGCCATAAACAATATAAAAAAAACGTTCCATAAATGAAACATTAATACACAAACATCCTCATGTCTATTTACAGGGCAGTTTGGCATAGTTTTAATAAAATCGGGAATATTTTTCCAACCTTAGTTCGAAAAAAAATATTTCCCGAATAGAAAAAGTCTCGAAATTTTTTTTTCCCACTAAGAACAAGCCTCTGGAAATTCAAAAACAAACTCCCGAATAGAAAAGTTCTCGAAAAAAAATTTTCCACTAAAAACAAGCCCCTAAAAATTCGAAAAAAATGCTTTCCGAATAGAAAATGCCTCGAAAATAATTTTCCCACTAAGAAAAAGCCTCTAAAAATTCGAAAAAAAAAATTTCCCGAATAGAAAAGTTCTCGGAAAAATTTTTCCCACTGAAAACAAGCCCCTAAAAATTCGAAAAAGTACTTTCCGAATAGAAAATGCCTCGAAAATAATTTTCCCACTAAAAACAAGCCCCTAAAAATTCGAAAAAAATGCTTTCCGAATAGAAAAACCCTAGAAATTAATTTTCCCACTAAAAACAAGCCTCTCAAAATTCGAAAAAAATTCTTTCCGAATAGAAAATGCCTCGAAAATAATTTTCCCACTAAGAAAAAGCCTCTAAAAATTCGAAAAAAAAAATTTCCCGAATAGAAAAGTTCTCGGAAAAATTTTTCCCACTGAAAACAAGCCCCTAAAAATTCGAAAAAGTACTTTCCGAATAGAAAATGCCTCGAAAATAATTTTCCCACTAAAAACAAGTCTCTCAAAATCCGAAAAAAATATTTCCCGAATAGAAAAGCTCTCGGAAAATTTTTTCACCTCTGCCTAAAAAATGTGACGTTTTTTACTAACCATCCCTAAAACAGATTGAAGAAATATGACATCCAATCATGCCACCGCTTGACGTTCTACGGAAGATTTCTTCTGTTGTTGGGTGGCAAGGCCTTACAAATGTTTATTTGGGTTCGACTACAACTCAGTTTTTCTGGGCTCGAAAATATAGCCCGCTACACATCCTAGAAACGAGTTGAATTTCCATTATCTTATTTTACGATTATTGTCTTCGCACAAGTTGTGAACAGACGCGCTACCGAAAAATAATTTCATGTTAGAATAGCCAAGACATAATCGTAATACAAATAATAATTTGATAACATTTTCTACTGGTTGTTTGTCGTTACGACGTGAAAGTGGGTGGGTGGTGTGTGCGCTGCCTACATATCATATCATGTGTGGCACTCGAAAATTATACAAAATAAAATTTTCCTTGTACATACATTATTAAAAACACCACAAAGTAATATTTTTTCGATAGAATGAAATCGGATACCAAAGGGTATTTTAAAGGGGGCGGGCGAATTGAAATCGAACTCAACTCAACTGGACATCATTGCCATTCATAAAAAAAATAGCGGAGAATAGCAAAAAAAAAAAAGCAAAATTCTCATGGCGCTAGTTAAATTTTACGACACGGAAATCAAGTTCATAAAAAAAACATCCCCCCAGCCAGCCCTCCTCGTCAGAATCCATAAAAAGAGCGCAACGGGTGAGAAAATGTGTAGTAAAACTAGAAAAATAGCATAATCTGTTGTTGTTGGAATTATTGTTGGGTCGTCCAAAATACAATTTTTGGCCACTGGAAAAAAGGGGTTTCGTCCCTTCTTTTCTTAACATCATTTTTTATTTATGCCACCATGAATACGGGAGGCGAGTGGAACTGTAAAGGATATAAAATTAGATACAGCAGATACGAGTAGAGGTATTTTCCACTTTCCGATAACCACTCGAAAGTTACAGGTTGTTGTTTTTTCTTCTTCAATTCGGCTAGTATTTTACAACTTCTAATACACTTAGGTAGTATCTCCACAATTGATTATCGATTGGTATTATAAATTTAACTACCGATTATGAGAATAAGGTTATGATGGGAAAAAATTTCAAATAACGAAAATCCCTTGGAAAATTCGGGAAAAATAGTTTCAGCTCAGAAAATTCTTCGAAAAATTCAGGAAAAATTTTCCAGCTCCATAAATCCCTCGGAAAATTCAGGGAAAAAATTGCAAGCATCTAAAATTCTTTGAAAAACTCGGGGATTTAATTCAGGGGGTTTTCTTGCCCCCGCCCCCTCCTCTTAGAAAATTCAAAAAAAAAAACCATCCACATTGACTGCCAGACCAATTTTGCAAAAATGTAAGGGAAATGCCAATACATGTAGAGGTATGTAGAATGTACGTATGTATGAATGTATGTATGTATGCATATAGATTGTAGACCCAGCTATCGAAAATGATAGCCTTGGCCTTGGCCGCTCATGAATCATTTTCACTGGCTATCAAAAATGATAGCCATGGCAGTCAATGTGTTAAAAAATCCCTTGAAAAATTCAGCAAAAATTCTCTAGCACCGAAAATTCTTCGTCAAATTCGGGAAAACATTTTCAAGAACCGAACATTTCACTTTGAACGTTGAAATATTTTGTTTGTGTTGTGAAAATTCATTAAAAAAATCCTTGAAAAATTAATTTTCATTCATATCTCTGTTTGAAACGATGAAAAAATCGTTTTTTAAATTTTTCTTCGTCAAATTTCAATAAATTGGGAAAATTATTAATTTTTAATTATTTTTCTGAATAGGTTTTGGAACACAACCCTAAAATCCGATTACACAAAGGACTACAACATGACATCAACGAAAATGATTCGTGTCGCTGTGTTCATACGGCTGAATTTAGTATATCCCACAGCAGCTGGGATTTATATCGATGATGAAATTGCAAAATTGAGGAAGAAGCGGCCATTTTGATAACTCGAGTAGATCGGATACAGCTTCGAAAAAAAAAACAAACTCATTTTTCGGTGTTAAAAATCGGAAATCGGGATGTAAATCAAGTGAAACATTAAATTACGGGAAATTTTGATTTAATTTGCATAAAGTGGAATCGTAAATTACTCTTTTTATACCAAAAACGGAAACTGCAAATCGCGACAAATGAAGCGGAGTCACATTGTGGCAAAATGGATTCTAGCGAACTAAATTTCAAGTGAAATAATAATAAATATGTGTTTCAGTGTTTAAAAATCGCGACCGTTGCTTTAAAAAATTGTGAAAATCGAGCCGCTAAAGAGATCGGTAATGGAGTCGCCGCCAGACCGGATCCGGTCAAGAAATTCCCTTTTTATTAAAGTTCTTTAGCGGCTTTAAGACATTTTTCTACTGGGATCATCGTTTCTTTTGAGATCATCGTTTCCTGGTATCTTCGGTAAGTCCAAAAATTATTAATATTTTAATTTTTTTGTCGTCTTAAAAGTGTATTTTCAAGGGAATTCTGGCCTTTTGTAGGAATTTTGGGGGACTTTTCTCCGGAAGTTGGAGAAACTTTTACGAATTTCGTTTTGGTGTCGGTTATTTTTCTACTTATTCGTCATCTTGTGTGTAAGAAACTTTTGGAAAATCCCTAACAGTATGCAATGCAGGGAAAACTCAAAAATATACACTAAATTGGGATTTTACGGGGATGACATCTAAAAACAAACATAACAAATCCAGGAAATACTTTCCGGTCGGAAAAACATGATTTTCGAAAATTCGGGAAAAAATTAATTCAGCTACAAAAATTCCTCGGAAAATCTAGAAAAAAATGTTTAACCCGAAAAAGCCTTGAAAAATTCAGGAAAAACTTTCCAGCTCCGAAAATTACTCGGAAAATTCAGGGAAAAAATTTACAGCTTCCAAAAAATCCCTTGGAAAATACAAAAAAAACATTTCATCCGAAAAAATTCCTAGCAAAATTCAGGAAAAAGAAAATGTCAAGCATTAACAATTCTTGATGAACGTTACGCGAAAAACAAGAACGATTCTCGATAACGTTACGCGAAAAACAACAACGATTTTCAGGATCCGATTTTAATCCAAGTAAACTTTTCTAATATTAAAATAAATTCTTTCATCACTGAATTCGCTTACGACTCGGTGTAAAAATTTTCATTTTCGATGCAATGGAATGCGAATGATAAAATTGTACTCAGTGTGTGTATCTATTTAATGGGAGGTCGGAAGCGAGGGAGAGAAGATGGACGTAAAGGAATTACACGCAACATACGATAACGTATAACAAGTGTTACTTTAGGTAGAATCTTCTCCTAATTGGTGATGAAATTTAACAAGCAAAAATCAGAATATTTTCTTTTTGCATCGCGCGACTTTCTCCTTTTCAGTAGTAGCGCATTTCTACATATTTACCCTCGCACATTTTCTTTCTAACATATGCGACTCACCGATCCGAACTTGTGTTACATGAAAATCCAGAAAGCGAATAAGGAGACGAGCAAAAAAAAAACTTCGCTGATTACTAAGGACTATAACGACTCATGACGCTACTATCTAACGAGTACGAGTACAGATACAGATGGTTGGATGGATGTGTTCCGGTTGTCTATGCAGAAGGAAATCATTTTAGTTTGGTTGCAACACAACGTCAAACCTATACCCCTATTTTTTCCCTACATTATTATTATTATTATTATTATATGCTGAAAATATCTGTAAAAGCATATATATTTTTATTTATTTTTTATTATTATTTATTTGTATGGCGTTTGCCTTTTCTGGTTGGCTCGTTTTTGTAAAGGAAGATCTCCTCTACGTTAGATGCTAACCACAGCAAACTTATGCCTGCTTAAAAAAGGTCTTAAAAAAATTGAATATATTTCTATGACCGAAACAGAATTCACACACGTGTTGGGAAGAGAAGAAAAAAACGTAAGTACTTTCTTCCCCCACCACCCCTGTTACTGCCACTGCTTGTGTTAATATAGTTTAGCTGATTCGCTCCGTTCGCAACTCAGTGGATTTTTTGAGTGTATCCTTTTTGTTAACCGTAGGTACATTTTTATTAGATAGATCATATAAAACAGCCCATGTATGCACCTTTCTCAAAAGCATGCATGCATATATGATATATTTGGGAAAAAGTTTAATTTATGTAAGAAAAAAATGTAATTGCAAAAAAGGAACTGAATCGGAATTTTTGTATTAAGAAAAATTACTTTAGATACGACCGAAAAGTAGGTGATGAGATGCTTTTTGAATTTAATAATAGTATAAGCGCTCATTATGCGCTGCCTTCCATTTTCTTATTAAGGGGGAGATTTTTTCACACGATTTTCTTGAAAATCTATAGTTTCGTACTTATTTAAAAACATAACAAAAGCTATACAGTAGAACACGCTTAAATGCACATCGAATTTCGCGGAATTTTATGTGCATTTATCCGTGTTTTGCATTTATACGTAGCACGGAAGCACGGATAAATGCACATTAATGTGCAATTATGCGAGTAAAAGATAAACATGCAACTTTAATATTCCTGTAATAAACATTTAAATTCAACAAGGCTACACAAAAACATAGAACCTAATTAAGAATTCATTTTATCAAATAAAAATAACAATAATCACTTTTTTTTATGTAATTACATTTCATTTTTGCACATGTGCATTTAAGCGTGTAAAATTTCATATAATTTATACTTTTGCGGATGTGAAAATGGTTGCATTTAAGCAAGTATTGCAATTAAGCGTGTTTCATTTATCCGTGTATATTTATATGAAAAATGCTTAAAAATCCTCCATGCACAAATTTTGCGTGCAATTACACGAGTTTTGCATTTACGCGTGTTGCATTTAAGCGCGTTCTACTGTAATTGCCAATCTGGCAATTATTGAAAATCCGTATGGTGATTTAAGTGAACGGCGAACAGCAGTTATATCAAAATTCCACTTTGAAGTTCGCTCCCGCCCCCCTAATGGTCAATTTTTGCTCATTGATGAACTCAGCCTTGCATTTTACGAAAAACGAATCTGCGTAAAATTTCAAGTCTCTAGCTCTATCCGTGCGCCCGGAATTCGCACTACAGACGGACGGACAGATAGACGGACGGACAGACGAACGGACGGACGGACAAACAGACAGACAGGCAGACGGACGGACGGACGGACGGACGGACGGATAGACGGACGGACGGACGGACGGACGGACGGACGGACGGACGGACGGACGGACGGACGGACGGACGGACGGACGGACGGACGGACGGACGGACGGACGGACGGACGGACGGACGGACGGACGGACGGACGGACGGACGGACGGACGGACGGACGGACGGACGGACAGACAGACAGACAGACAGACAAACAGACGAACGGACGGACGGACAAACAGACAGACAGGCAGACGGACAGACAGACAGACAGGCAGACGGACGGACTGACATGCAAAATTCATTTTTTTATCATTCTTAACACACTCGTGTAATTCATTTTTGTGTGTGATGACTGGATCTTGGCGTTACAAACGGTAAGGCAAATCTAATATACCCTTTAGTTTCACCATACGAGTATTAAAAAATCCCTTGAGAAATTCAGGAAAAAATTTCCAGCTTTCGAAATTTCTTCAAAAATTCAGAACTTTTTTTCAGCTTAGAAAAAAAATTTCCAGCTTAGACAATCCTTCGGAAAATTCAAGAAAAAAATTTCTAGCTCAGAAAATTCCTCGGAAAGTTCGGAAAAAAATTTCCAGCCCAGAATATCCCTCGGAAAATTCAAGAAAAAATTTCTAGCTCAGAAAATTCCTCGGAAAATTCAGAAAAAAATTCCAGCCCAGAAATATCCCTCGGAAAATTTAAGAAAAAGATTTTTCATCTCAGAAAATTTGTTGGAAAAGTCAGGAAAAAATTCCCAGCTCTCAAAATTTTTTCAAAAATCCAGAACTTTTTTTCTGCATAAAAAATCTCTTGGAAAATTAAAGAACAAAAAAATTTCACCTCAAAGAATCCCTTGTAAAATTCAGGAAAAAATTTCCAGCTCAGAATATTTCTCGGAAAATGCAGAGAAAAGTCTACAGCTCAGAATATCCCTCGGAAATTTTAAGCAAAAAAAATCACAGCCCTGAAAACCTTTTGGAAAATCAAGAAAAAAAAATTACAGTTCGGAAAATCTCTTGGGAAAATTCAGGAAAAAATGTGCGACCCAGAAACCTCTTGAAAAATTCAGAAAAAAATTTCCAGCCCAGAAGATCCCTCGGTAAATTCAGAAAAAAATTTCCAGCTCGGAAAATCTCTTGGGAAAATTCAGAAAAAAATGTGCGACCCAGAAACCTCTTGAAAAATTCAGGAAAAAATTTCCAGCCCAGAAGATCCCCCAGAAAATTCAGAAAAAAATGTCCAGCCCAGAAAACCTTTTGAAAAATTCAGAAAAAAAAATTCAGGCCAAAATATCCTACGGAAAATTCAAGAAAAAAATTTCCAGCCCAGAAAACCTTTTGGCAAATTCAGAAAAAAATTTCCAGCTCGGAAAATCCCTTGGGAAAATCCAGGAAAAAATAGAAACCGTAGCTATCCTTACTTATTTCGGTAAAGATTTGTCTGTTACTCTAATTTTAGGACCAACTCTTTATCCAGCAGGACAAGCTCCTCGTCCTGTTTTTCTCAAATTAGACAAACGAGGAGGAAGGCGGGCGGGATTGGGGTCCGAAAAACCTAAAATTAGCGTGACGTATTTTATGAAAAACCCTCTCACCTCCCACCACCTTAACTTAATCTCATCAGATTGCCCGCCATTTTACAAAACCTGAATCTGATTTTCGATCAGCGCACCTATTCCGATACGTTTTCTGCCTCCAGTACGCAACATATCCCAAAAAAAAGTTAGGTATTTATTTTTTTCTGTATTAAGAGTCGTCTTTTCGCCGTGCATATAAGAAACCCAATTGAGTGTAACGACACTCTTCTATTGGCATTATTTGAAATGTGAAAAGGGTTAGGCAGGCACGTTTTTATGATGCGGAGAGTATCACATGTTAAGCGTACACACTTGACCACTCACTAACCGCTTTAAAGAAAGGTCTTATATGTAACTAATCGCAGGTCGGTGTATAAAAAGGGGGACTTTTCGGTTTTTCTGAATTTCACTGCTTTGTCGTCTACGTAAAACGTGCGGGTAGGGTGGAAAATTTCGGGTTTTAATTTGTGAGAAATTTCTGTGCCTTTTCAGAGATCCTTTTTTTTATCGATGAAAGTTTCATTCTTTTAAACTGATATCTTCGACTGATTTTCTTAGTAAAAATCGCGACACATTGTTTTAATATTAGCGAAAATTTCAACAAAAAACCGCACCCCCCCCCCCCCCCCCAATCCCTTTTTTTTTTGAAAATTTTACCAACAGATCCCATTTTGATATCATTTCCAACTGCTTTTAGTACATTCACTCTCCTCAACCAAAATCTGTGAAAAAGTTGGGCTATTCTTTTCAAAAACCGATGATGGAAAATCCCTTCTGAATGACAGTAAGAGAACAAAAAAAAGAGCCCACTCGAAATGAGTGCAAGAAAATTCCTTATCCACAAGGAAATCGCAATATCACCGGATTTTAGCAGCTCAGATGGAGTTTAGATGACGGTCACCCCCACCAGCCCCCAATTCCAGATTGCTGTCGATTTAAATTCATTTTCCCTGCCTGGTACCTGCCTTTCCTGTGCGCCTCCCCTGTGCCAAATCCGAGTTCATACAATTGAGAAAAACTTCACCCTTGTGGTTTGTACGATGACGACCACCCTACGACCCCATATGCAAGCAGCACCCGGGATTATTCTTGCCAAACAAATATTCCACCACAGACAGATGGTTTTTTTTCACTAAAAATAAAATTAAAAAAACGGATGACTTCTCTTGTCATCACAAAACTGTTATTCCGACAGATATGCGAAATTAATATCACATTATTTGATTTTTGTTTTATTCAATCGTAGAAATACTTTTTTTCTTATGCTAATATAATGTAGGGATGGCGGTATGAAATTATTTACAGATGTTGCAGGTACCAAGCGGGGAAAAAATCATTCCCACACCTCAATTCCGTGGGAAGAAGATGAAAAGGCTAGGATTTATTTTTTGCACAAGTCCTCCATCTCTCCTCTCTGCCCACAAAAGACCGCAGAAGTTTAAGGAGAACATAAACCGACATCTCCTTTTGTCCTTCCGACCATCCTGAGCTGTGCTTCGGCATTCCCTAAGCTCTGGCTGAAACTATAAAAAAAAAGTTGAGGCCAAGTGGACAACCGACGCCCGAGTTATAAACTTTCCAAAAATTCCCTATAAAAAGGGCTTAGAAATCAGGAAAAAATCGCTTTTTCCAATAAAAAAAAAGTCTCGGAAATTAGGAAAATTGTTTTTCCCATAAAAAAATGTCTTCAAAAATTCGGGAAATCGTTTTTTCTGGTCAAAAAAGACTCAGAAATTAGGAAAATTGCTCTGCCCATAAGAAAAGGCTTCAAAAATTCGGAAAATCGCTTTTCCCAGTAAAAAAAGACTCAGAAATTAGGAAAATTCTTCTTCTCATAAGAAAACGTCTCAAAAATTCGGAAAATCGCTTTTCCCAATCAACAAAGGACTCAGATATTAGAAAAATGGCTCTTTCTCAAAAGAAAAGGCTTCAAAAATTCGGGAAATCGCTTTCCCCAGTAAAAAAAGACTCAGAAATTAGGAAAATTCTTCTTCTCATAAGAAAATGTTTCAAAAATTCGGAAAATCGTTTTTCCCAATAAAAAAAGGACTCAGAAATTAGGAAAATTGCTTTTCCCATAAGAAAATGTTTCAAAAATTCGGAAAATCGTTTTTCCCAATAAAAAAAGGACTCAGAAATTAGGAAAACGGCTCTTCTCATAAGAGAATATCTCAAAAATTCGGAAAATCGTTTTTCCTAATGAACAAAGGACTCAGAAATTAGGAAAATTCTTCTTCTCATAAGAAAATGTCTCAAAAATTCGGAAAATCGCTTTTCCCAATCAACAAAGGATTCAGAAACTAGGAAAATTCTTCTTCTCATAAGAAAATGTTTCAAAAATTCAAAAAATCGCTTTTCCCAATCAACAAAGGATTCAGAAACTAGGAAAATTCTTCTTCTCATAAGAAAATTCTTCAAAAATCCGGAAAATCGCTTTTCCCAGTCCAAAAAGACTCAGAAATTAGGAAAATTCTTCTTCTCATAAGAAAAGGCTTCAAAAATTCGGAAAATCGCTTTCCCCAGTAAAAAAAAAGACTCAGAAATTAGGAAAATTGCTTTTCCCATAAGAAAATGTTTCAAAAATTCGGAAAAATCGTTTTTCCCAATCAACAAAGGATTCAGAAACTAGGAAAATTCTTCTTCTCATAAGAAAATGTTTCAAAAATTCAAAAAATCGCTTTTCCCAATAAACAAAGGACTCAGAAATTAGGAAAATTCTTCTTCTCATAAGAAAATTCTTCAAAAATCCGGAAAATCGCTTTTCCCAATCAACAAAGGATTCAGAAACTAGGAAAATTCTTCTTCTCATAAGAAAATGTTTCAAAAATTCAAAAAATCGCTTTTCCCAATAAACAAAGGACTCAGAAATTAGGAAAATTCTTCTTCGCATAAGAAAATTCTTCAAAAATCCGGAAAATCGCTTTTCCCAGTCCAAAAAGGACTCAGAAGTCTTTAGAAATCGAAAAAAGCGAGTTGTACTTAAAATCAAACAAATGTCTGTGGAAAGAGTGTGGAAAGAGATTAGGATTTGTTTTTTGGTAGTCTTTAATACGGAAAAACCTTATAAATGTCCCGAACCCCCGTTTTTTTGCAAACATATCCACATTAGTTACAAAACCCTTCCCCCCCCCCCCCCCATTCGTAATTAAGTTTTTTTTACCTGCAAATATGTAAATCTAATTCTCTTTTCAATCATATCTCATTTTTCTTTCGTTGTTGTTTCATTTTATTATTTAACAAAAAAGAAAAACTTGCGACAAGAGCTCCCCCTTTCTTGCCTGCCCAACATTACGAAAGTTACCTGTACTGCATATTGTACCATACGTTGAACATAGCAAATGATTGAAATATTGGCAATAAAGCTGGAATGTGATGTGCCCTCCCCCCTCCCCCTCCCCCCTCCAATTCAAAATTATTTTTTAGCAACGTTAAAAACATTCCAAAATACACAATTTTTTTTTTGGTGTGGGTAGTTTTTTTTTTGTGTTGTGAATATCCAGCGACATCCGTGCAAATCTATAATAATTTCGAGGTCGGTGTTGGCAAAAGATGACAGGAAAAATAAAGAAATGTGAAAAAAATTGTATTTTTTTCGATTTTGGATGAAAGCACACATAAAAAACCCCTACAACAGCAACAAAAAAAAAACATGAAGAGAAAATTAACTTTGATTTTATATCGTTTTTGCATTCCCTTCGAAAAAAAAAATCATTTTCTGCTATTGAAAAGGAGTTTTCTTTTCTTTTTCGTTTTTCTCATGTTGTCGTCGTCGTCATCGTCGTTTGCTCTCTGTTTTTGATTGTGAAAGAATCTTTTCTAATCAATTTCGCCTGAACTTCATTTATTTTTTGACTCGTTGATTTTTTTTTCGATTTCCTTTCGACTTTTTAATGTTTACTTCTTATGGCATGTGACATTTTTGTATTGACTTGTTTTTCGCTGGGAAGGGAGGAGGTGGGGGGGGGGGGTTCTTTTTTGCATAAGAAATCACACAGGCAGCAATAATACGTGAAGATTTCCTGATTGTGAAGTTAGCGAAAATTTAAAAGCTCTGATGGAAATGTGCTCCGAGGACACGTCCGCCTAACCCCTCTCCTAATACGTAACGATACATCAATATTTTGTTGAGGAGGTCAAGACGAAATTTCGGAGCATATTTTTACCAAATTTGCAAAATTGAAAAATTTTGCACTTTTCAAATCACCCTCCCCTTGCTCAGTCAATCCCTCACTCTAAATACTAAGTTTTTCAGCCACTGTTTCCGCGCAAGATTTTTCCGCCATATGCACAGTTTATAAATGTGCCACTCCACATAAATACGCGAGTAACTCTCAAAAACTCTCGAGAGTTACTCGCAGGAGGTTGTCCATTTGAGTGTTAATTTCGGTGATTTTTCTCTTTACAAGACCAATATCTTGAATTTTTTGACATCTTGCTTTGGCGAGTTCTCGAGAGCTACTAGCGAAATTCAAACGCCGTTCGTATCTGGCGAGTTACTCTCCGAGAGTTCAATGGAGGCGTGGCCACTAGAGAGTAGAATCACTTTTCACACACAGCTCTCAGAAATTAGCTCGCGAGTTTTTGCGAGTTTTTGCAAGCGACTCTCAGAGACGTGTCCATTTGCGAGTAGCTGCTATCGAGAGGTTCTCGCCGGCATTTACTCTCATGTGGAGCGGCACCTTAAGGATCAATTTTTGAACATATTTTTTTTTTTTTGAGACTGCAACCCAGTTCTTTTGTATACGAAACCACTACAACAATATACGCTACTATCGTGTAATGAAAATTGTATGTCGCCGACTGATATCTCAAACATTAATCGAATCCATGTTAAATGTTGGCTCCAGGTTCAACAAAGATTAGGTAAATTCAGGTCTCTTGTAATTTAAATTTGCAACTCGATCTGATAAAATCCAAAATAAGACTATTTACATTATGTAGCACTCTCTGATAACAGATTTTTTACTTTCTTCTACGGAGTATAATAAAGTATTGTATTCATGAAAAATTTCGACCTCTTAATTTTGCCTAAAAAACATTTCCCGATCACTCCTGAGTCGATTGGAGTCATATTTAAAAAATGTCTTTCTGTCTGTCAGTCTGTCTGTCAGTCTGTCTGTCAGTCTGTCAGTCTGTGTACAAGATTTCTCAAAAACTAATAGAGCTAGCGCCATGAAATTTTATAGGCATGTTGGGTCCTGAAATGGGACGATCCTATCAACTTTTGGTGGACATCCGTTAACCGGAAGTATCCAAGATGGCGGTTTTTCAAAAATCGCAATTTCATTTTTCTCGATTTACTCCCAAACTACGCGTTTTTTAGTGGCCTTAAGTATGACAAAACTTGGAGAAAATAAAATTTCCCACACTTTTGTCTTTAGCTATAACTCGATATCTCAACCTGTTATCGAGATAAACCGTTATTTCCAAAAAAAACAGTTTTTTGCAATTATCTCGAAAACTAACGGGTTTTTGCTGACTGAATGTATGAAGTGAATTAATGAGAATGGCATTCTGCACAATTTTGTCTTTCACCGTTATCCGTTATATTTTACCGTTATTGAGATATTTTCATTAATATGTAAAAAATCATATTTTTGCGAATAATTTGCAAACTAACGGTTTTTCGACAAATTAATTTAAGGAAGAATTGGAGATGTTAAAATTTTCTACATTTTTGCCATTTACCGTAAATTGATATCTTTTACAGTTCTCAAGTTATCTCAAATTTTGTACGTTTTTGATATTTTTGGATGAACCAACAATTTATTGGGAGGTCGTCTTAGGTTGACAACGCGACAGGGCTCTAGCGTAAATTGCGCAGGGTCGTAGATTTTGTAGAAGAAAGTTTTGTGTTGACCACAACTGATATTTTTTGTTCTGCGATTGGCTAGGAAATTAAAATCCATTTTATTTCGAATTTTCCACACGATTCTCAAATGGTGCGGAGATTTCTTTTTTGTTTTTGTTTTTTATTCATTTTTTCACTATTCTGTGGGAAAGTTCCTACGGATTTCATTTCGTGGTTAGTTGTGGATAAGAGAAACCTCTCCTCCTCTTCAATTACGCAATTATAATTACTCAATTGTAATTGCTTAATTGTTATTTTGATTGTTTTTCTGATGCCGGCCGATTAACATGGCAGTTTTTTTTCTTCTTTTAAGTCCCAAAGGGATTATTTTCGTACCTTCGAGTATCTGTTAAAAAAAAGAACAAACACGAATATAGAATCGATGGAATATTCTTCATTCCAAGGGAGTACGAAAAAAAACGACTTGGAAAAAAAGAAGACAATTTGATGTGTGCAAAAACAAGAAATCTTTTAAAAACGGTAACAGTGGCACAATTTAACGATAATTAACAACTTTGTCGTGATCTCGTTTGGTTTTTTGTTTTGTCTTATTTATTTACCCTTAACCGCCTAAAAACTCGGAAACAAATAAATGAAAAGATTTTCTTTCGCTTTTTTCCCATTAAATTAACAACAATTCAGACTGTGATTCAAAAAAAAAGGGGAAAAAACAGAGACTTGAGGACGATCAGATCCGTTCTGTAATACAAACGGCACCTGAAATGATTCTGGCTAAGGTTGTATAATTCGGCTGATCGAAAGGCGTTAAGATATTCTCTTTGGGCTTTAATTTTGCCGGCGATATACCTTCTTTTCTTCGTCTTTTCTGAATTTCGTTTCACTTTTTTTCGTTTAGGCAGGTAGCGCGCGTAAATTAGTCGCAAATAGCGGTATTCATGAAATCTCGGAAATATCACCGTGTCTTCACTTGGGATTTTTCATCGCAGAGATTTTATGATTGACCAATCAGAGCCCGAGTTGACGGCGATATCGTCATCAACTCGAGCTCTGATTGGTCAATCAAAAATCTCTGCGATGAAAAATCCCAAGTCAAGACGCGGTGTATGAATGACGCCGCATCAAAATACGTAATGGGTTTCATGAATACCCATAATATGTATGCAATTTGAATATATTTATTTTTGAGAAAAACAAAAACGTCTTTTTAAACGGTTACAATGTGGATGTAAACAAACGGAAAATGTGGGTTTTGTGAACGATTTTTTATGCCCATGTTGCACCTTACTAGCAAAAAATAGGTATCGGGTGACCTTGAACTCATTTTAAACCACCTAAAATCTGGGTTTCATGCTAAATTCAGCCCACTCCCACGTAAAATGCTGCCAATTAGAGGTAATTATTTCTCCTGTATTGCAAAATTCTGCTCTGCTTGTACCCCCCTCCCATCCTCCGCCATGCAAATTTTCCCCAATTAACAGTTGTAAAACTGTAGTGGAAGCGTCCAAATATTCAAAGTAACAAATAATACAGATAAAAATGCTTATACAATAGTTTTAACCTCTCTTTCCCTCTCTACGCATATTTTCGCCTTTTTTAACCCCCTCTTCCTTCGTCATTTGATTTTTCGCCTTTTTTGATCTCTCTTTCCCTTATCACGCACATTTTCGCTTTTTTTGACCTGCTCTTCACGTCGCCACGCGCTCTTCGGCTTTTTTTTTACCTCTCTTCCCCTCGCCACGCACATTTTTGTCTGTCTTAAACCCTCTTCCACCTCGCCAAACACAATTTGGCATTTTTTAACCCCCTCTTCCCAACTCCTCACGCTTTTACACAATTTTTTTGAACGGGATTTTTCTGCTGTCATTACATTACGGCTCAGCCCCCCCACCCACCTTCCCTCTTCACTCTTTCCCAAACTACAAAAGGTTAATTTTTGCACAATTTTGAAATTTGAAAATTTCGTCCAAGTTTCGTTGTGCAAAAATAAGCCTTTTGTAGAAGGAAAAACTTTGAAATTTGTTTGGCTGTCTTTAAAAATCGCGCAATTTGCGACAACGCAACGCATTCGATATGCCAAAGCGTTAACTCGACATATACGCGTTTGACAGTATTTCCAATTGAAAATTCCATTCTTTTATGGAGGATAAAATTTTCGTAATTATTTTCTCCTTCTATTCAATTTTATATCCGTCGCCGCGTTTGGTCGGTCTTTTTTTAATAAATAAAATTCAAATTGTGAAAAGAAATTTTCAATTGTTGCCACTCATCAAATGCTGCCTGCAAGCCCCCCTCCTCCCCCGCCAGCAAACAAAATAACAGCAAAAAAAAAAAAAAAAAGAAGAACAACCAGAAAAGACTCTTGAAGAAGTTCTACCGGCGATTAATTACTGCTCATTACAATAAAATCTTAACAAAAAAAAAATAAGTTTTTTTCTTTCTAATTTTCTGTGCTGCACACAGGGCAAAGGACACGCGTTGGTACTTTTTCTACGATGGCCGCATGAATGCCTGCTTGTATCCAAACGTACGCACAATTCTGTAAACTTGAAATTCTAAGTGCTATCAAAACTCGTGAAAATTCTTTTCGCATTTTCCTTCGAAGAACAAAAAAAAAATTAATAATAATCAAAAAAAAAAAGGCTAAGCAATGAAAATGAAACCAAAACGTATGCCAGTTGGTGGTGGCGCCCTACCACCGGCCGATTATTATTTCTCGTAATTGCTATGCGATAATGAAGAGACGATGACGACGACGTTTGACTTTTACGCTCACCCTTCCGATTGGACGGCGGGCGGCGCACCCTAAAAACACTACACACATGCAGGCGAAAAGGAAAAAAGGGTTACGACCATAACCTCACATACACCGCATTTGAATTTTGAGGCGTTTTGTTTTACAATTTGATGGTACTTTTATTACTACAAATTGGTATTATGTGATTATAATCGCATTTCCGGGTAATTATCCGCAATTTTTTACTTTCTTATGCGTAGAATAATTAAGTATTGTGAAAATGAAAAATTTCGACTTCTTAATTTTGCCCAAAAGACATTTCCTGAGCACTCCTTAGTCGATTAGAGACAAAAATGTCTTTCTGTCAGTCTGTCTGTCAGTATGTGTCAGTCTGTGTCTGTCCTGTGTCTGTCTGTGTCTGTCTGTCTTTTAGTCTGTGTACAAGATTTCTGGAAAACTAATACAGCTAGAGCCTTGAAATTGGTATAAGAAAGTCATGTGCTGATCAGATCAGACATTTTTGTTTTCTTATAATTGGTATAGAAGGTATTGTTAGGGACGAGGAGTTCTCAGAATGAGTTTTGGCTGAAAAAAAAAACGTTTTCCGAACACTTCCGCAATCGATTCGTGCAATTTTACCGAAAGCGCTGCGGATTTTTCCGCTTTTCAGCTTGTCAAGAGGGGTTTCTGATCCCGTTTTCTATGTTATTTTCGCTCCCTTTCTCACTATTTAGCATAATAAAAAATTGTTTTTGTGAGAACTTTTTACACCACCCCCCTCTCCCCCCACGCCCGATTCTCTCCCTTTCCGGCCACTGGGTGAATTTTTCTACGCTATTTTTGAATTTTCAAATATGTATCCCAAAAATTGCTTTTCAACTCCCCAGAATAGGGGCTTCTAAAACACCCAATTTTTTGCGAAAAAGTTTTGTTGAAGATGGTTTGGGGGGGGGGGGGGTGTATGAAGATGTGAAAATAACTAAAAACCAATTTTTGTTTTGTTGCCGGGGCCTATTTTGAAAATCGACATGTTTTTATTTGACGCCACTAACCCCCAACGCTGGTGTCTCGATTTTTAAAACTATATGAGAATTTCCCCCAAGATTTCTTACATTCAGGCCATACTAGGGCGCGCATTTATTATAAAAGTTCAAACCAAAAAAAAAAAACACAAAGAAAACATCCCAACGTCGGACCACATAAGTCGTTCAACAAATAAAATATTCTAAAAATATCCAAAAAAAAAAAAAATAAATTCCGTAAAAAATAAGAAAGTCCAATTAAACTAAGTTATTGTCATCATAAGATTTGCCTGAATAAAAATCTCTGCGCCATCGTCGTCGTTGTTTGTTCCATCGTTTGTGTCTTGAGAAAAATGTCTTTTCTTCTTCGTTTAATCATAGATATTCCGCTTGAAACCGAAGAAAAACAACGAAAATCAGGAAATAAAAGAAAATTTTTTTTTTAATTGTTTTTCAAGGATTTTCTTGGATTTATGAAACGACACTATTTTGTGGTGGTTTTTTATATCCTCAACTGTTGTTTAAAGACGCATAAAAATCACTTGTTATACGCGTTTTTAATTGTGTGTAAACCGTTATAAATGATAAACAGTCTTCGGGTCTAGGCAATAGCGGCCGTAAGAAATAGGGAACTCCCAGAAAGTTTTTGAACAAAAAAAAAACAAATCATGTGGAATTTTCTCGAGTTTTCTTCCAATTTCCACTGGAATTTCGTCCCTGAAATAAAAACCCGGCCCCACAGTTTAATTACGGTTTCTTGCATTCACCATAGGGGGATTTTTTGTTTCTATTCTGTACGCCCAATCCATCACCGCCGGTGTCGAAAACGGATGTCGTTTCTCAGGATGTGCCGCTCCGTACACATTTAAGGGGTTTTTCTTTTAGTGGGTTAATGTCAAGAGAATCTAATCATGGTTTTGTTAGAGGCAGGCAATATTCGTAGATATACGAAACCCGTAGGGATTGTAACTAATGGCGGGCACGAAAAATAGTTACTTGGTTGAACGTTTCAACAAAAGCGTAGAATTCGCTGTGGCCGGATTGATTTTCGCTCTCGTAATATTAATTACTACTCTCGGAAGTTGTAATGAAAAAACAAAACGATGAAGTCAAAGCGGGGGATTTTCAATCGAAAACTTTTGCACTTTTCGTTTTTGTAGATATCAGCTATAAAACATCTCATCTGGTCACCCCAATATGTGCCTTATTTGGAAACCAGTGCAGAGATCATTCCCAAAAAAAAGAAGGAATTCTTACTAGCGTAATTTTTTCGAATTTTTAGAGGTTTGTTCTTAGTAGGAAAAATATTTCCAAGACCTTTTCTATCCGGGAAATATTTTTCTCAAATTTTTAGAGCCCTGTTCTGAGTAGGAAAAATATTTCCGAGACCTTTTCTATCCGGGAAATAATTTTCTCGAATTTTTAGAGCCCTGTTCTGAGTAGGAAAAATATTTCCGAGACCTTTTCTATCCGGGAAATATTTTTCTCGAATTTTTAGAGCCTTGTTCTGAGTAGGAAAAATATTTCCGAGACCTTTTCTATCCGGGAAATATTTTTCTCGGATTTTTAGAGCCTTGTTCTGAGTAGGAAAAATATTTCCGAGACCTTTTCTATCCGGGAAATATTTTTCTCGAATTTTTAGAGCCTTGTTCTGAGTAGGAAAAATATTTCCGAGGCCTTTTCTATTCGCGAAATATTTTTCTCGAATTTTTAGAACCTTGTTCTGAGTAGGAAAAATATTTCCGAGACCTTTTCTATCCGGGAAATATTTTTCTCGAATTTTTAGAGCCTTGTTCTGAGTAGGAAAAATATTTCCGAGGCCTTTTCTATTCGCGAAGTATTTTTCTCGAATTTTTAGAGCCTTGTTCTGAGTAGGAAAAATATTTCCGAGACCTTTTCTATCCGGGAAATATTTTTCTCGAATTTTTAGAGCCTTGTTCTGAGTAGGAAAAATATTTCCGAGACCTTTTCTATCCGGGAAATATTTTTCTCGGTTTTTTAGAGCCTTGTTCTGAGTAGGAAAAATATTTCCGAGACCTTTTCTATCCGGGAAATATTTTTCTCAAATTTTTAGAACCTTGTTCTGAGTAGGAAAAATATTTCCGAGGCCTTTTCTATTCGCGAAATATTTTTCTCGAATTTTTAGAGCCTTGTTCTGAGTAGGAAAAATATTTCCGAGACCTTTTCTATCCGGAAAATATTTTTCTCGAATTTTTAGATGCTTGTTCTGAGTAGGAAGAATATTTCCGAGACCTTTTCTATCCGGGAAATATTTTTCTCGAATTTTTAGAACCTGGTTCTGAGTAGGAAAAATATTTCCGAGGCCTTTTCTATTCGCGAAGTATTTTTCTCGAATTTGTAGAGCCTTGTTCTGAGTAGGAAAAATATTTCCGAGGCCTTTTCTATTCGCGAAATATTTTTCTCGAATTTTTAGAGCCTTGTTCTGAGTAGGAAAAATATTTCCGAGACCTTTTCTATCCGGGAAATATTTTTCTCGGATTTTTAGAGCCTTGTTCTGAGTAGGAAAAATATTTCCGAGGCCTTTTCTATCCGGGAAATATTTTTCTCGAATTTTTAGAACCTTGTTCTGAGTAGGAAAAATATTTCCGAGACCTTTTCTATCCGGGAAATATTTTTCTCGAATTTTTAGAACCTTGTTCTGAGTAGGAAAAATATTTCCGAGACCTTTTCTATCCGGGAAATATTTTTCTCGAATTTTTAGAACCTTGTTCTGAGTAGGAAAAATATTTTCGAGGCCCTTTCTATTCGCGAAGTATTTTTCTCGAATTTTTAGAGCCTTGTTCTGAGTAGGAAAAATATTTCCGAGGCCTTTTCTATTCGCGAAATATTTTTCTCGAATTTTTAGAGCCTTGTTCTGAGTAGGAAAAATATTTCCGAGACCTTTTCTATCCGGGAAATATTTTTCTCGAATTTTAGAGCCTTGTTCCGAGTAGGAAAAATATTTCCGAGGCCTTTTCTATCCGGGAAATATTTTTCTCGAATTTTTAGAGCCTTGTTCTGAGTAGGAAAAATATTTCCGAGACCTTTTCTATCCGGGAAATATATTTCTCGGATTTTTAGAGCCTTGTTCTGAGTAGGAAAAATATTTCCGAGACCTTTTCTATCCGGGAAATATTTTTCTCGAATTTTTAGAACCTTGTTCTGAGTAGGAAAAATATTTCCGAGACCTTTTCTATCCGGGAAATATTTTTCTCGAATTTTAGAGCCTTGTTCCGAGTAGGAAAAATATTTCCGAGACCTTTTCTATCCGGGAAATATTTTTCTTGAATTTTTAGAACCTTGTTCTGAGTAGGAAAAATATTTCCGAGGCCTTTTCTATCCGGGAAATATTTTTCTCGAATTTTTAGAGCCTTGTTCTGAGTAGGAAAAATATTTCCGAGACCTTTTCTATCCGGGAAATATTTTTCTCGAATTTTTAGAGCCTTGTTCTGAGTAGGAAAAATATTTCCGAGACCTTTTCTATCCGGAAAATATTTTTCTCGAATTTTTAGATGCTTGTTCTGAGTAGGAAAAATATTTTCGAGACCTTTTCTATCCGGGAAATATTTTTCTCGAATTTTTAGAGCCTTGTTCTGAGTAGAAAAAATATTTCTGAGACCTTTTCTATCCGGGAAATATTTTTCTCGAATTTTTAGAGCCTTGTTCTGAGTAGGAAAAATTTTTCCGAGGCCTTTTCTATTCGCGAAGTATTTTTCTCGAATTTTTAGAGTCTTGTTCTGAGTAGGAAAAATATTTCTGAGACCTTTTTTATCCGGGAAATATTTTTCTCGAATTTTTAGAGCCTTGTTCTGAGTAGAAAAAATATTTCCGAGACCTTTTCTATCCGGGAAATATTTTTCTCGAATTTTTAGAGCCTTGTTCTGAGTAGGAAAAATATTTCCGAGGCTTTTCTATTCACGAAATATTTTTCTCGAATTTTTAGAGCCTTGTTCTGAGTAGGAAAAATATTTCCGAGACCTTTTCTATCCGGGAAATATTTTTCTCGAATTTTTAGAGCCTTGTTCTGAGTAGGAAAAATATTTCCGAGGCCTTTTCTATTCGGGAAATATTTTTCTCGAATTTTGAGAGCCTTGTTCTGAGTAGGAAAAATATTTTTGAGACCTTTTCTATCCGGGAAATATTTTTCTCGAATTTTTAGAGCCTTGTTCTGAGTAGAAAAAATATTTCCGAGACCTTTTCTATCCGGGAAATATTTTTCTTGAATTTTTAGAGCCTTGTTCTGAGTAGAAAAAATATTTCCGAGACCTTTTCTATCCGGGAAATATTTTTCTCGAATTTTTAGAGCCTTGTTCTGAGTAGGAAAAATATTTCCGAGACCTTTTCTATCCGGGAAATATTTTTCTCGGATTTTTAGAGCCTTGTTCTGAGTAGGAAAAATATTTCCGAGACCTTTTCTATCCGGGAAATATTTTTCTCGAATTTTTAGAGCCTTGTTCTGAGTAGGAAAAATATTTCCGAGGCCTTTTCTATTCGCGAAATATTTTTCTCGAATTTTTAGAGCCTTGTTCTGAGTAGGAAAAATATTTCCGAGGCCTTTTCTATTCGCGAAATATTTTTCTCGAATTTTTAGAGCCTTGTTCTGAGTAGGAAAAATATTTCCGAGACCTTTTCTATCCGGGGAATATTTTTCTCGAATTTTTAGAACCTTGTTCTGAGTAGGAAAAATATTTCCGAGACCTTTTCTAGCCGGAAAATATTTTTCTCGAATTTTTAGAACCTTGTTCTGAGTAGGAAAAATATTTCCGAGGCCTTTTCTATTCGCGAAATATTTTTCTCGAATTTTTAGAGCCTTGTTCTGAGTAGGAAAAATATTTCCGAGACCTTTTCTATCCGGGAAATATTTTTCTCGAATTTTTAGAACCTTGTTCTGAGTAGGAAAAATATTTCCGAGACCTTTTCTATCCGGGAAATATTTTTCTCGGATTTTTAGAGCCTTGTTCTGAGTAGGAAAAATATTTCCGAGGCCTTTTCTATTCGCGAAATAATTTTCTCGAATTTTTAGAACCTTGTTCTGAGTAGGAAAAATATTTCCGAGACCTTTTCTATCCGGGAAATATTTTTCTCGAATTTTTAGAGCCTTGTTCTGAGTAGGAAAAATATTTCCGAGACCTTTTCTATCCGGGAAATATTTTTCTCGAATTTTTAGAACCTTGTTCTGAGTAGGAAAAATATTTCCGAGGCCTTTTCTATTCGCGAAGTATTTTTCTCGAATTTTTAGAGCCTTGTTCTGAGTAGGAAAAATATTTCCGAGACCTTTTCTATCCGGGAAATATTTTTCTCGAATTTTTAGAGCCTTGTTCTGAGTAGGAAAAATATTTCCGAGACCTTTTCTATCCGGGAAATATTTTTCTCGGATTTTTAGAGCCTTGTTCTGAGTAGGAAAAATATTTCCGAGACCTTTTCTGTCCGGGAAATATTTTTCTCGAATTTTTAGAACCTTGTTCTGAGTAGGAAAAATATTTCCGAGGCCTTTTCTATTCGCGAAATATTTTTCTCGAATTTTTAGAGCCTTGTTCTGAGTAGGAAAAATATTTCCGAGGCCTTTTCTATTCGCGAAAAATTTTTCTCGAATTTTTAGAGCCTTGTTCTGAGTAGGAAAAATATTTCCGAGACCTTTTCTATCCGGGAAATATTTTTCTCGAATTTTTAGAACCTTGTTCTGAGTAGGAAAAATATTTCCGAGACCTTTTCTATCCGGAAAATATTTTTCTCGAATTTTTAGAGCCTTGTTCTGAGTAGGAAAAATATTTCCGAGACCTTTTCTATCCGGGAAATATTTTTCTCGAATTTTTAGAGCCTTGTTCTGAGTAGGAAAAATATTTCCGAGACCTTTTCTATCCGGGAAATATTTTTCTCGAATTTTAGAGCCTTGTTTCGAGTAGGAAAAATATTTCCGAGACCTTTTCTATCCGGGAAATATTTTTCTTGAATTTTTAGAACCTTGTTCTGAGTAGGAAAAATATTTCCGAGGCCTTTTCTATCCGGGAAATATTTTTCTCGAATTTTAAGAGCCTTGTTCTGAGTAGGAAAAATATTTCCGAGACCTTTTCTATCCGGAAAATATTTTTCTCGAATTTTTAGATGCTTGTTTTGAGTAGGAAAAATATTTCCGAGACCTTTTCTATCCGGGAAATATTTTTCTCGAATGTTTAGAGCCTTGTTCTGAGTAGGAAAAATATTTCTGAGACCTTTTCTATCCGGGAAATATTTTTCTCGAATTTTTAGAGCCTTGTTCTGAGTAGGAAAAATATTTCCGGGGCCTTTTCTATTTGCGAAGTATTTTTCTCGAATTTTTAGAGCCTTGTTCTGAGTAGAAAAAATATTTCCGAGACCTTTTCTATCCGGGAAATATTTTTCTTGAATTTTTAGAGCCTTGTTCTGAGTAGGAAAAATATTTCCGAGGCCTTTTCTATTCGCGAAATATTTTTCTCGAATTTTGAGAGCCTTGTTTTGAGTAAGAAAAATATTTCTGAGACCTTTTCTATCCGGGAAATATTTTTCTCGAATTTTTAGAACCTTGTTCTGAGTAGGAAAAATATTTCCGAGACCTTTTCTATCCGGGAAATATTTTTCTCGAATTTTTAGAACCTTGTTCTGAGTAGGAAAAATATTTCCGAGACCTTTTCTATCCGGGAAATATTTTTCTCGGATTTTTAGAGCCTTGTTCTGAGTAGGAAAAATATTTCCGAAGCCTTTTCTATTCGCGAAATATTTTTCTCGAATTTTTAGAACCTTGTTCTGAGTAGGAAAAATATTTCCGAGACCTTTTCTATCCGGGAAATATTTTTCTCGAATTTTTAGAGCCTTGTTCAGAGTAGGAAAAATATTTCCGAGACCTTTTCTATCCGGAAAATATTTTTCTCGAATTTTTAGAGCCTTGTTCTGAGTAGGAAAAATATTTCCGAGACCTTTTCTATCCGGGAAAAATTTTTTCCGAATTTTTTAGAAGCTTGGAATGTGTTCCGAGAACTAGTGCTTTTGATAAGATTGGTAAAAGGCATACTTTCTTTTTTAAAACAGCAAAGGATAGTAAGAGAGACGATATAGGCTCCTAAAATCACCAAATTTTCGAAAATGGATGTCGAAGTTTGTGAAATTGACTGCTCTTCAAATGGACAAACTTGTGAAAGAGAATGGTGGTGGGAAGGACTCCAAAAAAAGCTTCCAAAATCTTTTACAATTTTGCAAAACCGAGAGGAGGGATGCAAAAATTCATTCCTTACAACATTTTAAAGGTTTCCCATCCCAATAATCGTCCAAAATCGTATCTCTGCCACCTGAAATGAAGGTTTTTTTTAACTCCTTCAGTGCCACATTTACAGTTCTACCTCCTCCCTCGATATTTATTCAATTCGGTGCAAAATTTTAAAACACTTTTCTTAACCCCCATCCCTACCACCGATCCCCCTTCCAACCACCTCCAAAATTAGAAAATTATGTGATTGTATCCCACCGTATTTCATGGTGTTAAATTTTTTTGCCTGTGCTAAACTAACAAAAAAAAAATCATTTCTTCCTGCCCTTTTATCTATAGATTAATAAATCTATTAACCACAAAAGGGGTAGCAAAAAAACAACCACTCTCAAATCGGGATTGGGGTGGGGGCAAAGGTAGGCAAATAAAAAAAAGCCAAAAACACTTGTTTTTCACTTGGAATTCAATTGGTTTCCAATTTGTGTTGTTTCGTGGCTGCTTCTGCTGCCATCGTTTGGTGGGTGGGTGGTGAGTTGAACCTTCAGCACCCCTCCCTCCGCCCGATCGTGCTATTTCGGCCTCGACTGATTGTAAATAATGGGGCTCTCGGGAAATTCCTTAGCGTTTGAAATTTTTTAGAAAGCCGAAATATCTTATGCCGATGTAAAAAATTACCAGGGGTTGAAAAAATAGAGAGAGAAAAAAAAAACGATAACTTACGACGTTTCGATTAGAGATATTTTATCAAAGTTTCTTTTTTTTTTGCCTGCCGTATTTTTGATGCCGTTCGCCATCGTTCGAATTCGTATTGTTATTTATTTATTAAGGAATTTACGGAAAGACGTTGAGACGTTTTCTGCACCCAAAAGACTATGCAAAAAAATTGTTAGATAAAAGTGAGTGAGAGGAAAGGAGCTGAAAGCCTAGTTTTTGGACGGTCAGGAGTTTAGGGAATGACCGTAAAATACGTCAGGCATCTACGGGGGGTTTGCCTTAATGTTTTTTGACTTTCTCTTCTCTTACGACGAAAATTTTTCCACTTTTTGATGCTTTTTCCCCGTAAAATACGTCAGGCATCTGGAGGGTGGGGGTTTGCCGTAATGTGAAGACAGTTGAAAATTCCGTTGCAAAAAATTCCGTGAAAAATTGCCGAGTTAAGAAAAGGGGGGGGTTGAAAAATTGATCTAGCGGAGGTGGAAGGGTGGGGGGGGGGGGTCAAAAAAGGCGAAGACTTGCGCGGTGGGGGAAGCAGAGCAGAATTTTGCTTGACGAAAGGAAGCATACATATCCCAAAAGAAGCAGAACTTCGCGGATTGGTTGGTAAAAAGGGCCAAAAAATGTAGACTTTTAGAAGAGGAAAGTAAATACTTCGGTTTATGAATAGAATTTCAGTTCATGTACATTTAAAAACTTTTTGTCCCACAAAAATCTGACACAGGAAAAAATCTCACAAAAATCTTGAGACTGCATTCCAAGACTTTGCCCGATCCCTGCTCGTCCTGTAATCCAAACGAATTGTAGCGGAAAAAGCGACTTTTACAGCAAAATTCAAGTCTATAAGTGAGTCTAATCTCTTATGTTTATGACACATGTCTGATGCGATTTTTCCAAAGTTAGTTGTTTTTTTTTTTGTTGAATTCAGCAGGGATCGTATTTGACGTTCGTTCGTCCCCCTTACGAATTAACAGAACAGCACCTGCCTGACAAGGACGGTCTCTAATAGCATTTATTTTCGTTGTATACAAAGAATCCTTAAGCATATCTCATCGGTATTTCAAATAAATAACATCATATAAAAATATGTTGGACTTAGTTTCGATGAGTTTTTGTTTTATTTGCGGATATATAAAACATATTAGGGGAGGGGATGGGGGTAGTCTCTTCTCATACGTCGTTCTAATAATTAGCAGAAACGGCCGAAAAAAAAATTGTACAGAAATTTCGTTAAGATTATTCGGATTTAATGGAGAAAATAGAAGAACAGAAGTTATTGTAATAATAATAAAATGTAGATTGCGTTCAACTTATCTGATTATCCGCTCACAAAGAAACGAACAAAGTTTATTGTGGGGTGGGCGGGCATAAAAGTTTTTTTTTTCCTGTGACACGAGAAACCAACAAACTACGTGTCGATTTTTTCTATTCGCATATAAAAAAAATAATGGCATATACACGAGGATCGGATGGAAAGTTTCTGGGATTGACTGGCGGTGATTTGTGAGAGTTTTTTTTTCTTAGAGGGGTTTCAAAATCACCCCAAATTTTTCTAAAATGCCCGAAAAACCACCAAAAACTGTTAATCTTCCGTTAGAGGGAAAGGAGGGGGGGATAGGGTTAGGGGTTGTCTATAATTAACATCACACATAACGGTAGTGTAACGGTGGCACAAAATTCCATACCGACAAACTCTTCAGTTTTATGTAAGTGAGATTCCGTGGTAGCGGAATATGAAAGTGAGATTCCGTGGCAGCGGAAGTGGATTCAAACAATCCCGAAATTTTCTCAAGCTTGGATTGTGATGGGGAATTGGAGAGGGGAAAGAGGGGCGAAAATGGCTTCCACAAATCCACCGTTTTGAATGGCATGGAGGAGGTGCGAAAATCGCCCCTAAATCTCAAATTTTTGCAAGAAAAATCGGGTAAAAGCAATGATGGGGAGGGGGAGGAGGAGGGGAGGAGGAGGGGGAGGGGGAGAAGCGGTGGTTTCGAAAATGCGAAAATTAGCATGACGTATTTTCTGCAGAGGGCCTCGAAAACGTCTCGACCAATTGGGCGGCCTGCGATTTTCAAAAATAAGCTCTAACTTTCAAACCACACATCCGATTCACCCGTAATGTGATTTTTTTTGTGGAAATTTAAGGAATCTGGAGGTAGTAAAACAATTTGTGGAAAAATTGAGGGTGGCTTTAAGACACTTTAAATGGCATCTGAAAGAAAATCTCACAGATCACTCCCGCAAACCAGAAACTTTCCACCCTATCCTCGTCGAAATGTGAAGTAAGATTTTTCACTGCTAATTCATTCGAGTTCACGTTAATCTCACCTCATTTTTCCCCCAACGTTTATTTAACTTGACGACGAACGACAGCCGAATTGAAATTCATCTCTCACCCCTTTTGCAGTGTGCGTACGGCCGATTATTGATCACAGCGGATGATAATTACGTTATGTACGCAGATTACAATCGCTGTTGAGTAGTTTTTCAGGGTTTTTGTTTTTTCTTTCTTTCTCTACACACGAGCGATAGTTTGTCTGTCGATGATAAAAGAAGAAGATTATTGGCCAAAAGATATTATGGAGATAAAAATTGATACACGGGAAGATATGTAATAATAGCAATTGTGATGTGAGAGAAGAAAAAAATGTGACAGAATCGTTGGGACGGGGGTGGGACGGGGTTCGAGAACGACAAAGTTGACAGACGGACGTGTCCCCGTACAAAATAAATAAGTAATCAGGCGTGTTACAACATTGATATGACAGTAATCTGGATTTCTTTCATTTTCCGTTTTGATGAACTGTAATAAAATTTCTGTGCCAGGATATTAGTTGTACGAGAGGGGCGGTAGTGTTTGTTAAAATATTGTTTGGAAAAGTATGCCGAATAAGCTCTACGTACGGCAGAAAAATGAAGGAAAAAACAATGAAAAGTTTGGTTTCGTTTTTAGCAGAACCGTTTTTGTTGAAGTTTAATACGAATGCAGAATTTTAAGAGCAGTTGGTGGGCTGGTGAAGAGAGGAAATGGAAGCAGTTGGTCAGAAAAATATCATGACAAATTATCCATTTTCTGGCCCTTACACCCTCTCCCCCTTTCCCAATCGCTTTGCAAAATTCTTCGCTTTTTGACTTTCTTCTCCCTTGCGACGAAAAAAAATTTCATTTTTTTGGCCCTTTTCTCCAAAATTCTTCAATTTAGGACCCCTTTTTGTTCACTTTATCACCATGTTTTCCCCTTGCTCTGGAATATTTCGCGTTCCCCCCCGCCCCATTTTCCCCCTTTGCCCCTTGCTTTGCAAAATTGTTCACATATTGGTAATCTCTTCTTTTTCCCCTTGTCATGCAAAACTCGTCACTTTTAAACCACATTTTTCTCTGGATCTTCAAAAATTCTTCACTTTTTAACCTCGTGTTCCTCTCGCCCTGGGAAATTTCGCATTTTTTTGGATCCGTTTTCCCTCGCTTTTTAAATTTCTCCACTTTGTGACTTCTTTCGCCACTTCCAATGCAAATTTTTCGAGTTATCTCAATCGCTTTACCTCTCCCCGCCCCTCGTGACACTTCCACGTGATTTTTTTGCAATATTTTCTGTCGGTGCACCCTCTTCCCTCCTAAATATGTTTAATTGTCCACCTAATCGCCTAAAGATAGGTATATGCAATTGCAGGCTATCTAATTCCGCCCCAATGTATGCAATCTGCGAAATAATTGACCGAATGGCGATTCCTCTATTCCGCGAAGCGAACAACTTTTCAACTCTTAAAGATTTAATTATCCTTGCCAACCCCCCTCCCCTCCATACCACTTCGTGCCGGAATACCCTCTGATATAATATATATGTAATAGTAATCCATCGTTGGTCACAACAAAACTTAAGATATTCGCCCGAATATCCCTTTAGCTAAAGTATGCGATTCGGGGACCAACTAATTTGTATTCAATGAGCAATGAAATCCGTATCTGTTGTATGACGAGACGAGAGCGGAGAGAGAGAGAGAGAGAGAGAGAGAGAGAGAATGGGAACGGGCGAAACGAGAAAATAGCGCTTTAGGGCAAACCCGTATTGGACTTCAATAATAATAATTTCCGTCATTGTCCCAATATTATTTGACATGAGATTCCCTTAAGGTTGATGATTTTATTATGGGAATGACAACCAATTTCCGACAAATTTTCCATCATCAGCAAATATTATGCCACAAAAAAAGGAAAACTGTGTGTATTCAGAAATGCGTTAGCGACGGTGGGAATATTAAAGAGATTGAAGGGTATTTTTGGACTAAAACAGAATATATTTTAATTAGAATAAGGTTTTTTGTTTGTATAGAAATGTTATCTAAATTTTTCAATGGTCTAAGAAGAGTGAACATTTTTTTTTCAATGGAATTTTTGTTTATTTCCATTCGTGGGAAGGTGAAAAATTCGTTTCTTGTTTGTGATAGGGAAAATTCATGATTTGTGTGAAAGCCTCCAAACCAGGGCTGTGGAGTCGGAGTCGGTCAATTTGAAAACGAGAGTTTAAGAGTCAGAGTCGGAGAAAATTTGTCAACTTCAACTCCAAACCGGTTATTTTGCCTGCATTGGCCACTAGAGAGTGTTGTCCATCTAGTTTAGGTTTAACCTCAATGTTTTGCAACCAAAAACAATGTTTTACAACCAAAAACAATGTTTGAGATGATTTAATGATTTTTTTTACCTGAAGAAGTTGGAGTTAGGCTTTCTAAACTTTCAGGAGTCGGAAATTTCGCATTTTTTTGATCCCTTTTCTCTCGCTTTGTAAATTCTCCACTTCCCATGCAAAATTTTCGTGTTGTCTCAATCCCCCCCTCGTGACACTTTCACGTTATTTTTTTGCAATGTTTTCTACCGTCGCACAGTGGCCCACCCTCTTCCTCCCTAAACAGGGTTTTATTGCCAAACGGAGCCAAATATTCCAAAATTTCCGGAGTCGAAATCGAAGGTTGAACTACCGACTCAACAGCCCAGCTCCAAATTACCTCAAGGTCCCTCTAAAACGTCGGAGAAAACCACCCACCCAGCACACGTGCATACTCTTCCAAAGTGCCACACGAAATCAACATTTCAGCACAATCGGTCGTGCGGCTTTCGAATTAGAGTTCCTGGTTCTAAATTGCTGGGAAAACCGGGCGAGGAGGTGTTAAGGCTTTAACGTTCAATAAGCAATATTTTTCAAGGCTCAATCTTCGTTCAAATCACCCACCCACCCCTTTCTTTGCCTGGGGTGGCATCTGTTGCATCTTCTAATAGTTACACCCCGCCTCGCCGGGCGCGGATAGAAAGGGAAAATCCGTTAGTAGAGCCACCGGAAACGTCGTTTGTCTCACATTTGAGTTTTTTTTGAATAATTTCAAAAGCCATCGGTCGGATCGTTAGTGAAGAAGATATCGAGAGGGTGTAGGAAGGCGGCCGGTGTCAAAAATTCAAAAAACTTCGTCACGTATTTGATCGACAACCGTAATTTTTTGTTTATTGCAATAATTTTTGCGCGGATTTTATTTTTTTTACACATTTTTCGCTGTTTTTTTCTTCAAAAGCTTTTCTTCAATTTTCCTATCACTTCATATAGTCGGAAAATACGTTTCTAAATCGCAAACATCCGTACATCCGTTACGTATGAAATTATGTTCCGTTTCCGTTTCTGCTTTTTCTTTTCTTTTCTTCTTCCCATAAAAGCAAGCCATTAGCATTTTTTTCTGTTCCTCTGAAATTAATCTAATCGAAAATTCCGAATATTTCTAATCGTAAGTTATTTTACACAAAAGTCGAAATGTTGTGGAAGGTGGTAAGGGGGAGGGAGGAGGGTAGAATAGCGGGACACGGTTGGGATTCAAATTATTGCTGTTTACGAATAGAAAAATGAAAAATTGGGAAAATTTCCTCTCAATAAGATTTTTTTTAGGCGTGCACACAAAAGGAGGTTTTTGTATATCCTCCGCAGGTGATGGATTGCCTTGCATTTAAGAAAAGATGGGGAGGAGGCGGTGGTGGATTAATTCGGAATAATGGGAAAGTCAAAGCCCATATTTGTTCAATTATGGCAATATTTTATTATCCATTCAGGGGCGTTTTTTTTTTTGTAACACATCACAAAAATATAATAGTCAAATTGAGGAGGGGAGAGTTTCTTGTACTTTTCAAATCGGTGGTATTGGCGGCGAAATGAAATTTTATACAAAAACTTGTGGGTGAAAGCTTGAAGGGCGGATAAAGCAGAGAAGAAACTAGAGATTTTGGACAAAACAATTTCCTAGGCCGGCTGGAAATTAAAATAATGGTTAAATTTGTTAAATTGGGAAAAGCGGACCTGAATAGGTGAAAAATTGCAAAGGCAAAGGGGATAGGAGAGGGGGGGGGGGGGGGGTGAAGGGGTCACAGAGCTTGGTATGAAAAATATAGCTTGTTCTGTTTATGAAAAATTCTTCCGAGACCTGTTCTATGCGGGAAATATTTTTTTCGAATTGTTAGTCGCTTGTTCTGAGTAAGAAAAATCTTTCCGAGACCTTTTCTATACGGGAAATATTTTTTTCGAATTTTTAGAAGCTTGTCCTAAGTAGGAAAAATACTTCCGAGACCTTTTCTATGCGGGAAATATTTTTTTCGAATTGTTAGAAGCTTGTCCTAAGTAGGAAAAATACTTCCGAGACCTTTTCTATCCGGGAAATATTTTTTTCGAATTTTTAGAAGCTTGTCCTAAGTAGGAAAAATACTTCCGAGACCTTTTCTATCCGGGAAATATTTTTTTCGAATTGTTAGAAGCTTGTCCTAAGTAGGAAAAATACTTTCGATACCTTTTCTATACGGGAAATATTTTTTTCGAATTTTTAGAGGCTAGTTCCTAGTCGGAAAAATACTTCCGAGACCTTTTCTATGTGGGAAATATTTTTTTCGAATTTTTAGAAGCTTGTCCTAAGTAGTAAAAATACTTCCGAGACCTTTTCTATGCGGGAAATATTTTTTTCGAATTTTTAGAAGCTTGTCCTAAGTAGGAAAAATACTTCCGAGACCTTTTCTATGCGGGAAATATTTTTTTCGAATTGTTAGAAGCTTGTCCTAAGTAGGAAAAATACTTCCGAGACCTTTTCTATCCGGGAAATATTTTTTTCGAATTTTTAGAAGCTTGTCCTAAGTAGGAAAAATACTTCCGAGACCTTTTCTATCCGGGAAATATTTTTTTCGAATTGTTAGAAGCTTGTCCTAAGTAGGAAAAATACTTTCGATACCTTTTCTATACGGGAAATATTTTTTTCGAATTTTTAGAGGCTAGTTCCTAGTCGGAAAAATACTTCCGAGACCTTTTCTATGTGGGAAATATTTTTTTCGAATTTTTAGAAGCTTGTCCTAAGTGGTAAAAATACTTCCGAGACCTTTTCTATGCGGGAAATATTTTTTTCGAATTTTTAGAAGCTTGTCCTAAGTAGGAAAAATACTTCCGAGACCTTTTCTATCCGGGAAATATTTTTTCCGAATTTTTAGAAGCTTGTCCTAAGTAGGAAAAATACTTCCGAGACCTTTTCTATACGGGAAATATTTTTTTCGAATTGTTAGAAGCTTGTCCTAAGTAGGAAAAATACTTCCGAGACCTTTTCTATATGGGAAATATTTTTTTCGAATTTTTAGAAGCTTGTCCTAAGTAGGAAAAATACTTCCGAGACATTTTCTATGCGGGAAATATTTTTTTCGAATTATTAGAAACTTGTCCTAAGTAGGAAAAATACTTCCGAGACCTTTTCAATCCGGGAAATATTTTTTTCGAATTTTTAGAGGCTAGTTCCTAGTCGGAAAAATACTTCCGAGACCTTTTCTATGTGGGAAATATTTTTTTCGAATTTTTAGAAGCTTGTCCTAAGTGGTAAAAATACTTCCGAGACCTTTTCTATGCGGGAAATATTTTTTTCGAATTTTTAGAAGCTTGTCCTAAGTAGGAAAAATACTTCCGAGACCTTTTCTATCCGGGAAATATTTTTTCCGAATTTTTAGAAGCTTGTCCTAAGTAGGAAAAATACTTCCGAGACCTTTTCTATACGGGAAATATTTTTTTCGAATTGTTAGAAGCTTGTCCTAAGTAGGAAAAATACTTCCGAGACCTTTTCTATATGGGAAATATTTTTTTCGAATTTTTAGAAGCTTGTCCTAAGTAGGAAAAATACTTCCGAGACATTTTCTATGCGGGAAATATTTTTTTCGAATTATTAGAAACTTGTCCTAAGTAGGAAAAATACTTCCGAGACCTTTTCAATCCGGGAAATATTTTTTTCGAATTTTTGGAGGCGTTTTAGCATTCAATTTATGAACAGAAGCATCTGTTGTTGGATGTCGTGGTTTTCAAGGCAAAAAAGGCATCGAATGCCTTCTAGGTTCCGGAATATAAAAAGAACAACTTTTGAGAGTTAAAAAGAATGCTTCGGTTTATGAACAGAATTTCAATTTACAAACAGAAATTCGGTTGATGTCTGGTCTCCTTTTACGGATGCTTCGGTTTATCGAATTTTCGATTTAAGAGCATTTTTGCCGACCCAAAAAATCCCTCAATTTATGAACAGCGTTTCGGTTTATGAATAAAATTCCTTCTTACCACCAAAACTTTTATACAAATGCAAAAACTCTTACAATTCACGTCTGTTCGCTTGATGAGATTTTCTTATCGCGTTTTCTACTCATCGATGAGATTTCCTTATCGCGTCTTCGACTCATCAAGCATCATAAAAAAATATGCTATACGTTTAGCTGTCCTATTATATGCCAGTATTCCAGTAAATCAAGCATATTTTATGTACCGCATCCCGGCTGGCACTCGTATTTCGATCTCGTGCAGGAAATTTTCGTGGCTCACCCTTCGTTTTGCATGCCCTTCTCGTCGTTCGCTAGCAATGCCCTCCTCGTCCGCCAGCAATGAAATCCAAAAATGTTGTGTTATTGTCACCGGATATAAATTACTCCTAGGCTCCTATCAATTACGCAAAACATCTTTTCCTCTATGGATAATTGGCCAATATTTCTAATTTCCATTCGTCTTTATTTGCTGTCATCCAATTTTGCAGCACGTCTGTCCGTTCGTCCCGGCCGGCGTCTGCCCATCGTCCTTCGTATTGTTGCTGTAATTCTGACGGTGTCTTCGATGGAGGGTGGAAGGGATAGAGTGGGAGGGGGGGGGGGGCTACATTAGTCAAACGAAGGTGAGCGCCGCATTTGCATTAATTTTTATTTCTTGAGATTTTCTTTCCGTCTTCTTATTTTTTCTCTACACATAAACATTTTAAGGTATTTTTTTTAGATCCAACATTTGTGTTTTTCAAGTCATTTATTTCCATACAAGCTTGTTTATCGGTTGAAGTTTTTTTTTGTGTTTTATTGCTGGTTAAACTGTTCTGTTTTAAAAAAGGAGAGTTGCGGTTCTTTTTTCTGTTCTTCGAGATCTTCAAAACTTTGATATGCCATCCGTAGCCATAATCGGAATGAAGAAGTTGTTCGGGTGCAGAGAGAGTGTAACAACAACGTGTATACCTTATGAATGATATTTCTCTATGGTAAAAATGTTGTTACCTTCGCGCGGCCAGTGGCGTACGATGGGCACGGGGGGAGGTAACGAGAATTGAAGATTTTCAGAGTTTTCAGATGAGATCTGTCTGTCTGCCAGTCAGTCTGTGTACCAGATTTCTCAAAAACTACTTGATCTAGAATTATGAAATTTTACAGACATGTTTCGCAACGACCCTATCAACTTTTGGTGGAAAACCGTTTAGCGAAAGTTACCAAAGCGGAGGCTTTCTAAAAACAACAATTTTTTTCGGTTTTTTTTTATTTTTTTAAGTAAAAATAAAAATAATTTCCCGTATTATCTACAAATAAAATTGTTCACTATTGAACTGTCCGTTTACCCCCTTGCAGGGGACCACCACTGCATTTTTTTTTATGCCTGTCTCCTTTTCGCCGCCCTTGCCAACTGTTAGCAAGCCTTGTCCAAGCCATATCGCATTCTCGGGGATTTCCTCGTGCATGCGATCCCGGTTACCAACTCCCTTCCCCCCATCCCCTCACCCGCCAACGTTTGTTTCCCTGCAAATAAAATGAATTGTCCATTCGCTGTTAATATTTTGTGCCATTTGGCGATTCCTTTTCGGTATCCATTTTTGCCGGAATCTTCCGGCGGCTGAGGTCTTTTGAGAATCCTCTGTGGACCCCAACTGCATGCTTGATTGCTAACTTGTTGGCAAGGCGGCTGTCATTCAATTTCCATACGACAAAATCAATCTACTTTAAGATCAGAGTACCGATAGGGCCAATAGTTGGCACTTCAGAAATTTATTTAAACAACCGAAATGACATGTCCGTTCGTACAATGAATTTGAATTCGGATTTGAATGGTCTGTGGATGGCCGGCCGGCCGTTCGTTCCGTTTTAATCCATCATTCGATCCGTACATACAGAAATGGAATCCGACTCCCCATTCGATTGGGGAGACTTATCGTACGTATTTTGCATCCATTGAAGATGTTTCTTCTTCCTTTCGCTCCCCCACCAGCCACCCTACTCTCTTATTTTAGTAATGATTGTTTTATAGTGCTTAAAACGAAGGAGACTACAAACGATCCTCCGCGAAAGTTTTTCTATAATCTGTAAGTGGTTAGTTTCAGAACTACTTCAAAGAACAGTAGAACCACGGTTTGTGGACAACATTTTCGAGAAAAGAAATTACTTGGATCAAATAACTGCAAGGTTTGTTTTTTTTGGCATTGGTTTTTTTAGTGGAAGTACGGTCTATGAAAAGCTTTTCGGGAACTTGGGTTTCCGAACACGTTTTGTGACCCCTAATGCTTCGGTTTGTGAACAGAATTTAAGTGGTCGGCTAATTTTGGAGCTCTCGAATCCCCCCTCTACCTTCGTCACACTTTTTTGCGATTTTAGTACCGTCGTCAAACTACCCCCTAAAATTCTCGACGCATCTGATGGACAGCCATTTATAAACAAAAGTCTCTACGCTTAAGAAGACCTTTTTGTACCCGAAAACAACTTCAGTGTCTGAACACAAAATTTCGCATCCCCAAATAGCAGTTCCGCATCCCTAAATAGCAGTTGCTTTATAAAAATTCGGCTAAGATCCATCCATCCTGAAAAGAGATTCCCATTCGCTTATTTTATTCGCACGGCATTTGAGAGAAGTCCATCCTATATGGGGCCCACATGTCCGGCTAGCTAAGGCTTTTCGGATATCTTAAGTCGGCTTTTTTTTCTTCTTTTTTTGTAAGATACAATGATATCCGAGTGTATAACAAAAAATTGTCGGATTGGATCGGATCGGTATTCCCTTCAAAATTCCTCTCTGTGTTTGGAGGAGTTTCGGAACTTCGTCATCCGTCGATGGTGGTGTGCCTTCAGAATTTTGTCCAAAAACGACTGCTCGCCTGATATTACTTAAAAGTGTTTTGCATCTTGGTTGCTTCTTTGCCTTTCTGCCCGTCATTGCCATCGTCGTCGTGGTCGTATTGATTGCCATTTTTCAACATGTCTTCTTATAATGAGATGCCCGTTTATCTTTTGCGTGTTGAAGTGATTACATGCTGCATACGACGACCAAGAAAACACAATTTGTTCGCGACATCTTTTTACCCTCCGTTTATTATTATTATTATTTATTTTTATACTCTTTATGATATATCATATAGAAGTATATTAGACCGTTTGTAACGCATGGAACCAATCATCGGACACAAAAATAAACTACACCAGAATGTTAGGCATGACAAAAGATTTTGATTTCCGCATGTTCGTCCGTCTGTGTCCGTCCGTCCATCCGTCTGTGTCCGTCCGTCTGTCCGTCCGGCTGTCAGTCTGTGTCCATCCGTCTGTATGTCTGTGAGCATCATAGCTCTCGAGTTACGTTTCTCGGAAATGGCTATGCTAAGTTCTTGAACGGGCGAAATTGGAGCATCCCCCCTCCCCGCCCATCCCTTCCCACACAAACGAAACACTTTTTTGCGATTTTCTCGAAAACGGCGAGTGTTCCTTTTGCCAGCCCCTGCTGGCCCTGCTTCAAAAAATCAGTTATGCTCAACCATTTTCATTTTCGCCCCTTCTAGCATCTAAAAAAAGTTGTTTTTTTACGCTTTCCCCCCCAAAGAAGGGGTCGCCAAATATTGTAGGGGGAGGAGAAGGTGGGTCGCGGTCCACTAAAAATGAATGAAGCTTAGGTTCACGTTACGAAATTCAAGTCACGACGACCACTATATGACATTTTGTACTCGAAAAATTTGGTAAAACATTTTCAACAACCGAAAATCCCTTGTAAAATGCTGGAAAAAATTTTCCAGGTCCGAAAATCCCTCGGAAAATTCAGGAATAAAAATTTTCCACATCCGAAAATCCGTTGGAGAAATGAAGAAAAAAAATTCATTGATAATCCTTTGAAAAGTTCAGGGATTTAATTTGGAAATTTTTCTCACTGCCAGTCCTCTTCCCTGTTACGAAAGTCACTCGGAAAACTCAAAAAAAGAAATCCATCTCAAAAAATCCCTCGGAAAATTCAGGAAAACATTTTCAAAAACCCAAAATGCCTTGTAAAACTCAGGAAAAAATTTGCAATTGTGAACATTCCTTGGAAAATTCATGAAAAATTTTTCAACAACCGAAAACCCCTGAGAAGATTTAAGAAAAATTTTCCAGCTGTGATTCAGAAAAATATTTTCAAAAACCGAACATTTTGCTTTAAATATTTTGTTCGTGTTGTGAAAATTTATTAAAAAAAATCCTTGAAAAATTAATTTTCATTCATATCTCTGTGTAAAATGATAAAAAAGTCTTTTTTTTTAACTTTTCTTCGTCAAATTTCAATAAATTGCGAAAATTATTAATTTTTAATTATTTTTCTACATAGGGTTTGGAACACAACCCTAAAATCCGATTACACAAAGGACTACAACATGACATCAACGAAAATGATTCGTGTCGCTGTATGCATACGGCTGAACTTAGTATATCCCACAGCAGCTGGGATTTCTGTCGATGATGAAATTGCAAAATTGAGGAAGAAGCGGCCATTTTGTTGACAGCTCTCGTAGATCGGAGGCAATTTGGAAGTGAAATCTAATTTTTCGGCGTTAAAAATCGGGAATCGCGTCGTAAATCAAGTGAAACATTAATTTACGGGAGATTTTTGATTTAATTTGCATAAAGTGGAATCGTAAATTTGTCTTTTTATACGAAAATCGGAAACTGAAAATCGCGACAAATGAAGCGGAGTCGCATTGTGGCAAAATGGATTCTAGCGAACTAAATTTCAAGTGAAATAATAATAAATATGTGTTTTAGTGTTTAAAAATCGCGATCGTTGCTTTAAAAAAATGTGAAAATCGAGCCGCTAAAGAGATCGATAATGGAGTCGCCGGCAGACCGGATCCGGTCAAGAAATTCCCATTTTATTAAAGTTCTTTAGCGGCTTTAAGACATTTTTCTACTGGGGTCATCGTTTCTTTTGAGATCATCGTTTCCTGGTATCTTCGGTAAGTCAAAAAATTATTAATATTTTAATTTTTTTGCCTTAAACATATTTTTTGTAGTCTTAAAAGTGTATTTTCAATGGAATTCTGGCCTTTTGTGGGAATTTTTAGGGGGTTTTTCTCCGGAAGTTGGAGAAACTTTTACGAATTTCGTTTTGGTGTCGGTTATTTTCACCTTAGAAAAGCTTGAAAGTATCTAGGGCCGGCAAATATTGCCATCTACTTGGTAAAGGAGAGGAAAAAATCCTATTTTCAAAGTTTTATTCGGTTTCTAAAACTCTCTTCGAATCCTAAGATTTTATTTTTAACATTGAAATATTTTGTTCGTATTATGAAATTTTATTAAAAAAAAGTCCTTGAAAAATTATTTACCATTCATATCTCTGTTTAAAACGATAAAAAAGTCTTTTTTTTAACTTTTCTTCGTCAAATTTCAATAAATTGGGAAAATTATTAATTTTTAATTATTTTTCTACATTGGTTTTGTAACCCAACCCTAAAATCCGATAAGCCAAAGGACTACAACATGCGCGCATACGGTTGAATTTGGTCTATCCGCCAGGAGCTGTAATAGACCAAATTCAGCCGTATTGCGCATTGTGTATCGTGCGCCGATACGAATCATTTTCGTTGGTGTCGTGTCGTCATGATCATTTTGCAAAGTTAAGGAAGGACCGCCATTTTGGACGCTCTCATAGATCGGAGATAACTTTGAGATAAAATCTAATTTTTCGGTGTTAAAAATCGGTAACCGAGTCGTAAATAAAGTGAAAAAATAAATTATAGGAAATTGTGGATTCAATATGCAAAAAATGCTATCGAAAACTAGCCTTTTTTATATGAAAATCGGAAATTAAAAATCGCGACAAGAGAAGTGTAATTTAATTGTAGCAAAATGAAGTTTAGCGATCGAAGTTTTAAGCGAAATAATGAAAAAAGTGTTTGTGTTAAAAAATCACGAAAATGAAGTCTGAAAGTCGAGCCGCTGAAGAAATTATCAAAAGACTTTAAAATTATACAATTATCGTGCAATTTTCGATACGATTTCCGGCTTTGGATGCGTATTAGCCGGGGCGTCGGTAATGGAGTTATTGCCAGACTCCATTCGGTCAAGAGTTGCCGACAATTTCCATTTTATTAAAATTCTTTAACGACTTTAAGACATTTTTCTACACGGATCATCGTTTCCTTGACATAATCGTTTCCTGATATTTCCAGTAAGTCCAAAAATTATTAATATTTTAATTTTTTATACTTAAATATGTCCATTTTCGTCTTAAAAGTGTCTTTTATCAAGAAAATTCAGAATTTGTTAGAAATTTCGCGATTCTCGCTGCCAGACCAAAAGTGTGGAAGTTGAGAGATCTACAATTAGTCATAATAGATTTTGCCTTTTTTATACTTCCTCCCCCCCCCCCCCCCCCCCTTCTCAACCCTTCTCCTCGCCGTAGTGTTTTTTACCAAAATGTTAAAATTTTCTATTCTAAAAAATAATTCTGTTTCCATGCAAGCAAAGAAAAAACCGATAGAAAATCCTTTTCTTCGGCAAATTAAAAAAAATGGAAAATACAATTTAAATAATTTTCCCGGTCGTCCTTTTATCACGTTACGTCATCCCCGATAGACAATCAGATTCAACCCGGATCACATTTCGACATTTTCGTCAATGGATATGGAAGTCAATCAATCTTCCTTTTCCACACAAAACGAACGCCATGTGATTTTCGATCGGAAAACCGTTCACAGGCTAAGACATCCCGCCCCCATCTCCACCATCCGGTCCACAAAATGAAGAAAAAAAATGTCTTAAATAAATGACGATAAACCAACAGAAATTTCGACATTCTAAATTGATTTTTTTGTCATTCCTTCTTGTTATTCACTTTGAAAACAGTTAAATTAAATTTTTCTTGAATTTCTTTCATAGAATTCTAATTATTTGAAATAATAAAAAGAAAACAGTCGAAAAATAAATTCAAAACCGGCTTCTAACGCCAAAAATTGTCAGTTGGGAGTTTTTTTTTTGTCTTACTGCAATTAAACTTTTGTATCCCTTGATGGCAGATAATTCTAATCTCTGCAGTAATAAAAATCCACACGTACATACGTACGTTTTTTTTCTGTTTCTTTTTCTGTTTTTTTTTTGTTTTTTTTTGTTTTTTTGAATATTGAAAATGATTTAAAGTGCTTTTATAATGTAGTTTAGTTTTATTAACAATTAAACGACGTTTCTTTTTCGTGAGTTTTTTATTCATGAATTCCACGGAATGGAGGGTTTTGTTGTCAAAACAAATTCGCCGCGGTCCTGGTTTTGCCGCAAAAAATCTGACAATTTTCCGAGGACTTCCGGGTGGATTTTTGAGACGTTTTACAAAAATCGCTGCCTGCCTAGCCTCCGTGATGTGGGTTTTGGGCGACATTTATTACCGCCTGTCTGCAGGAAAGTGGATATTGGTCGCAATTTTTACCCCCCCCCCCCCCCCCCCCACCTCTTTTCTTACTCTTTTTGCCACTCCCAGCTGGCAAAAGAGGTGATTTTGGACGCAATTTTCGCGTCCTTCTCCCCTCCGCTTGCAAAAGTGGTAATTTGGGACGCAATTTTCGCCTCCTTTTCCCCTTAGCCTGCAGAAAAGGTGATTTTGAACGCCTTTATTCCTTATGCTTGCTCTTCCTCACCGCACCTGCCATAATGGATGCATCAAAACGCTCTACAAAAGACGATATACCCCCCCCCCCCACCCGCCCTGCATTTCTCTCTTCGTTTAAAAGAGGAGGTCGTTTAAAAGTAATTTCCGAGAAATTTCCGATTACCCAAGGAGTGTTCAGAACTTTGTCCCGACCATGTGGTAGTATAAGAAAATCATCTGCTGTTCTCATAACACATTTTTTTTTAAGATGAAAAAGTTTTATCTGTTTTCTTTTTCTGTGTGATGTGCTGTGAAAGGGTGTCACAAGCCACCTTCGAAAAATGCTTTAAAATAACGGACTTTGAGTATCCGCAAATGACTATTTTTTTTTCTATTTTTCTATTTTTTCAGCAATAAAAGATACTAAAAAGTACTTAAAAAAAAGACACACACACATTTTCTATTGCGGGCCGCACCGCAATTGGACATTAGAGAGTATAGCGGGTCATATAAATTTTTAATGAATCTCAAGTACAATCTCGGCTCATTTAAATTGTTTTAAATCGTGATTATTAAAAAAGAAAAAAAAGAAAAGATGTTTTTGTCGTTTTCCCATTTGTTGTGTTTCACCTCTTCTTCTTTTTAATGTGAATTTTATGTTACTTTCTATTCGTCGTAGCCTCCAATTTGATCGAAATAACAAAAATTCATCATTAACAAAAAATTGTGTTTTTATTATCGCAATTACTTTGTCTCATTAAAATTACATTCTTTTCTTATAGTTTTCTATAAATTTGAGGGAGAAAAATGGTTTTTGAAGCATCACTCTTCGCTTTTTTTTCCATTTTCTTTTTTTCTTTTTTGGTGTCAAATGAATTTTTAATAAAGGAACAAAAACCGGTAAACCTCTTTGGGAGTTAATCAAGTATTTTTAAATAATTAAAATAACTACAGGTGCTAGGCGATAAAAGCCGATAAGTCATTTTTCTTAACGGAAATTTGAAGTCATTTTAATAGGAAGGCTTCGAAATATCGTGCAAAAACAACTTACAAGCACTATTGAGTAGTCATTCGAATTTTCAGGTGCTTGGAAAAATTTTCACGCGCGAAAAACGTCTTGGAAAATCGAAGGAAAATCGAGGGAAAACTTTTTTTGCGCGGAAAATGCTTGAAGAAATCGGAGAAATTTCTTTCCCGTCCAAAAGGGTTTGGGAAAATGTTTTTCCGAGCGTAAACCCTTTTATCCCTTAAGCTTGCTCTTCCTCACCGCACCCCCGAAGGGGGGGGGGGGGCTTCGCCCTGCCAAAATGCTTGGAAAAATCGGAGAAATTTCTTTCCCGTCCAAAAGGGTTTGGAAAAATGTTTTTCCGCGCGTAAACCCTTTTATCCCTTAAGCTTGCTCTTCCTCACCGCACCCCCGAAGGGGGGGGGGGGGCTTCGCCCTGCCAAAATGCTTGGAAAAATCGGAGAAATTTCTTTCCCGTCCAAAAGGGTTTGGAAAAATGTTTTTCCGCGCGTAAACCCATTGGAAAATCGAAGAAAATTTTTTCCCGCCCGGAAAATTTGTGAAAAAATTTTTTCGCCCCATAAATGCTTGCAAAAAATGTATTGCGCTAAAACACGCATTGAAAATTTCTTAAGAAAAATTTTCACGCGCGAAAACATTTTGGAAAATCGAAGTTTGCAAAAATCGGCGAATTTTTTTTTTTTGTCCAAAAGGGTTGGGAAAAATCGAGGAAAAATTTTCCCACGCAAAAAACCTCTTGCAAATTTCGTGAGAAACATTTACCGCGCAAAAACCGTATTGAAAAATTCTGAAGATAAATTTTCACACGCGAAAACCTTTTGGAAAATCAATGGAAAATTTTCCTCGCGCGGAAAATGCTTGGAAAAATCAGAGAAATTTCTTTTCCGTCCAAAATGTCTTGTAAAATCAAGAGAAAATTTTTCCCGCGCTAAAATGCTTGGAAAATTGGAGGAAAATTTTTCCGTGCCAAAAAATACTTCATAGAAAATTTAAGGACGATTTTTCTCACGTGGAAAACATAATTTACTCATCTTTTCTAATTATTTTCAATTTTTTTTTCTCATATATTTTATCTTACGCATCTTTTTTAATTATTTTCAATTTTCTTGAATAAAAATTAATTTCCATCGTTGAAATTTAAACTTCTAAGTTTTTGAAAAAAAAAAGATATGTACTTTGAAAAGCGCTTTAACAATTCTAGTTGAGAAAAAATCCGGCAGATTGCTAAAAGCTTAGCCAAAACATATCTGAAGCTTTGCTGAATTTGGAAACTAGTTTTCTTTTCAAAAAGTATTTTCTCGACAAATTTCCTTTCTAAGATGGAGTTCTTATGAGAAAATGTTTGAGATTTTAAATTTTTTAACAACAAAAGTGATATTTTCATGAAAAACGAGAGATATTTCCGTTGAAATACGAAAAAAAACATTTCAATTCGAATTTAGCGCCATCACGTGTGGAACGTGGAAAATAAGTTCCAAAAGTGAAGTTTGAAAAAATCCCCACTCAGCAACACTGGTGAAATATTCTGTGTTTTGACATTGTGTCAAGTATTTGCTCTTTATTTTTTATTTTTTTGCGTAAATCTAAAGCGGAAGAATATAACTTTGATAGCGTATCAATTTTCGGGAAATTCATAGGAAAATACCCTAGCATTCCCAAGCAATAAATATGAAATCGAAATCTGCATGAGCGGAATTCTAATTTTTCGTTGCATTAAAAACAATTCCGATTGTCAGGAGAAAGCGGACAGAGTGGCAATTATTTGTCTCGAGTTGAATTTGTGCTACGCTTTGCCATGTAAAATGGCCACAAATTTTAGTCTTAATAAAAATGTGGAAGACGACGTTGAATCTACGGATGAAAATGCATTGTACGTGAATGAAAAATGGGAACGTTTCGGCGAATGGATTCACTGCATTTGTGTGGTGACATTTGATTTGGAATTAGGGCAGGCGATGGAGGTGAGAAATTCCTTGGATATCTACAAGTTACGACGGCGAGGGTAGGATGGAAAGTTTTGATGTTTTGGCAGCCACAGCGCGGAAATTTTCTTTTTCCTACCCCGGCCGAGCAAACCGACTGCTGCTGTTCAGGAGATACGAATCGAATGAAGATCAATTGAGCGAATGGCGCGCTTTGGAGGTGAAATTTCAGCCCAATCGGATGGTTGATTTTGCAGTTGGTGTTTTTGAACCCTATTTTTTGGCTAAAACTTTCAAAATCTCGTTTGGTTTTCTCGAAAACTAGTCCTTTTTCGGCTAGTGAGTGTAGAAAATGACTTGAAGAACTCAAAAATTGCAACAATTTGTGATGGTGCGGTTATTTTCTGTTTTTTTTTTATGTCTCGAGCCGTTTTTGTAGAAATCGGGAACAGCAAAAATGTGTTCTGACCAAAAATTACATCCCCTTTTAATCGTCAGCCAGTCTGACTCAGTCAGTCTGTCTGTCTATCAGTCTGTCTGTCTATCAGTCTGTCTGTAAGTCTGTTTGTCAGTTTGTTTGTCAGTTTGTTTGTCAGTCTGTCTGTCAGTCTGTCTGTCTGTCAGTCAGTCTGTCAGTCTGTCTGTGTGTCAGTCTGTTTGTCAGTCTGTTTGTCAGTCAGTCTGTCTGTCTGTCAGTCTGTCTGTCAGTCTGTCAGTCAGTCTGTCAGTCAGTCTGTCTGTCTGTCAATCAGTCTGTCTCTCAGTCTGTCAGTCTGTGTACAAGATTTCTCAAGATCTACTGGAGCTAGAGCCATGGAATTTTACGGGCATATTTAGTCTTGGAATGGGACGATCTTATCAACTTTTAGTGGAAAGCCGTTAACCGGAAGTAACCAGAAAGGAGCTTTTTAAAAATCACAATTTCGTTTTTCGCGATTTACTCCGAAACAACGCGTTTTTCAGTAGTCTTATGTGTGACAAAACTGGGAGACAATAAAATTTCCAATTTTTTTGACTTTTACTAAAACTTGATATCTTAAACCCATATCGAGATATACCGTTATTTAAAAAAAAATCAGTTTTTTGCGATTCTCTCGAAAACTAACGGGTTTTAGGTGATACAATGTATGAGATGAATTTAAGAGAATAATATTTTCCGCAATTTTGTCTCTTACTGTCATCCGGTATCTTTTACCGTTATTGAGATATTTCAGATTTTCAAAAAAAAATCATATTTTTGTGTAAACGAATATTTTATTGTCCGGGTTTATCGTGTAAATTGTGCTGAAATGTCGATTTTATATAAGAAAGTCATATGCTGTTCACATCAGATATTTTAATTCGAAGATTTTGATTCGAAAACCGCTCAATCTTTGTCTAAATCAGAAACCACTCAGCCGATTTTACTGACATTACAAGTTCTTCCTCCAAACTTCTTAAATATTAACCTCAATTCTTCAAATTTTCTTGAAATTTATTCGTCAGTTCTTCAAATTTTCTTGAATTTTTTCCTCAATTCTTCTTCAAATCTTCTTGAAATTCAGTTCTGTTTCAGATTCTTTTTTTTGAAAATTTTCCTCAGTCATTATTTAAATTTTCTTGACATTTTTCTTCACTTCTTGTCGAAGAGAAAACATAGAAAAAATAGTCAATCGCAAATAGCCTAAAACCACCAAAACCTCGATTTGCGTCGCTGATTGAGATCAGAGGGAGACAACGCAAATCGAAGTATTGCCGACGCAACTTTCCAACCATGAACATTTTTGTACGACGCCATTTTTTTGATTGCCAACTCCAGACAACTTTTCGTTCTACCCTCTCGCCTCTGCAATTTCGCGCCGTAATTTTATACATGAAATTTGAATTTTACAAAAGTCTATCCGTATCACAGCTCACATATCCCGACCATGTAAAGCTATCCGAACAGGAGAAGACAAACATCTGCTATCTGGCATTTCCGGATTCAAATTCTGGCTGTATGGGCGATACGCAATTTCACATACGTTTACGTGTCGCGCCCGGCACACAGGATACACTTTTAACACCTATCCATACGCAATTTAATTCACTGTGCGTTCCCGTCCAAAGAGCCGATCTGGGCCACTACTGGGGGTTCGTGTATTTCCGGCAGACCAAGGATACAAGCTTACCTAGGGGTTATTTTCAAAAGGTGCGTTTCGTAGTTTTTTTTTTCATTCTTATTAAATTTTTTTTTGAAACACGGTACCAGCGCAGCAAGGAGAGGGGAATGGGGGTCGGGGTGGTATCACGGTTTTTGCTAACACAAAACAAAAAAAACTTTTGAGTTTGGGCAAAACCTAAAATATCCGCCCCGAACCCTACCACCCTCCCTTGCTACGCCAATTTTGCCGCCGTCTTGATAAGATTTTACTATTTTACAACTCTCAATTGTATTTTTGTATTTTTTGCAGAGTTTTATTATACTTACAAGGCTTCCATTTTTCAACTTATTTTACGAAATGTGCTCTCTAATAGCACCACGATATTTTACAAATGGTTTTCCGATTTTACAATCAGCATCCGATGATGTTTGTTCTTGGCCACCACTTGCCGCTGGCACATCATTAACCCTTCATCTGCTCGGTACGATTTATCAAACGGTTATACCGAAATCGAATAGTAAATCGCATAATAGTAATAGTATTGCTAATACAATTAATAATAGTACAAGCGGTGGTAATTCGGATGATATTCAAAAAAACTCTAGCGGATTTGAAAGTAATACTACAAGCGCTTGTATTCAAATATTAGATAATTTACATAACTTCCATGGACCGATATTGCCACCGCAGGTGCTCGGTTCCGTACATGAAATCGACATATTTCGTAGTCTATCCGGTGTTATACCGCATATACATATGCTATGGGAATTGGTTTTAATCGCTGAGCCAATTGTCGTTATGGGTACATCGCCAACGGATTGTTCACATATGGTACAATCGCTGATCGCCTTAATCGCACCGTTAGCCTACTGTGCCGAATCACGGCCATATTTCACCATTCACGATAGTGAATTCAAGGAATTTACGCAACGCTCTCAGGGCCCACCGCCAATTATAATCGGTGTTACGAATCCGTTTTTCACCAAACCGATGCAAAATTGGCCGCACACGATCCGATTGAATGAGACAACAAATGCGAATCAATCGATTACAACGCAAACGTCATTTATTACATCGGTCGGATTGAATCAAATCTCAGTTACAAATAGTACGACGTCAACATCTTTGATTGGTGCTGGCAATAATGGCGGCGGCATGTCAACTAGTATTGGTAATAGCGTTGCCAGCGGAAGTATCCCGAAACTGCGAAAAATGAAAAGTTTCAATTCGAAATTGCTCGACTATTCACCGGGTGTTTATACGAAATATAAGCCATTCCTGCAAAAGGACAAAGCGGTCATTAAGAAGATCATGCACGGCATTAAAACGAAACGTCCACCATCTGTACAATCGGCACTATTGCGGCGCCATCTATTGGAGCTAACGCAAAGTTTTATGATACCATTGGAACGGTATATGGCATCCCTAATGCCATTACAAAAGGACATCAGTCCGTTTAAGGCGGCACCAAATCTCAATCAATTCAAACAGGACGACTTTCTGGCAACACTGGAACATTCGGGACCGCAGCTAACGTCACCGTTGAAGGGGGATTGGGAGGGCCTCTATAAGCGTTTCTTTCGCTCGCCAAATTTCAAAGGATGGTACGAGAATCGCGACATGGAACTACGTCAGACTCTTCAGGCGCTTCAGCTGCAAGCACTCTCAAATGCGGTAAATGATTTTCATGAAATTCAATATCAAAATGCATCTTCAATTGATTGTTTTCTGTTTATTTGTAGGATTTAAATAAATGGGCACAAGGTAAACACGAGGTGGAAATCGTCGATATGATATTAAAATTAAGGCAAAAACTGAAATTATATTCAGATGATTGTGATAAGAGTAATTTTAGTGGACAGATTTTAATGCAAAACCAATTAATTAAAACAACGACCCGTAATCAATTGATACAGCATCTTGAAAATATGAAACAATCGCTGCCAGATGATTTGAAAAGTATTTTAAATGACACTTGACAGTTTAGCATATTTCAAACAGCCATTCAAGTGTAAGATTTTGTAAAAAAAAAAGAAATTTATTTTTGTTTAAGATTTTTGTAATCATTTTGTACCTATTTTAAATTATATTTGTCTGTTGATAGCAAAACCGTTTCTACATATGGCATGAAATTCCAATCAATTTCATATATTTTTTCAATACCCTATATTATATATCATGTAGGAGTATATTAGATTTAGTATAACATTTGTAAAGCATCGAACCAATCATCGGACACAAAAATGAGCTACACCAGGGTGTTTTGAATGACAAAAGATTTTCATTTCCGTCTGTCTGCCTGTCTGTCTGCCTGTCTGTCTGCCTGTCTGTCTGCCTGTCTGTCAGTCTGCCAGTCTGTCTGCCTGTCAGTCTGTCTGTCTGTCTGTCTGCCTGCCTATCTGTCTGTCTGCCTGGCTGCCTGCCTGCCTATCTGTCTGTCTGCCTGCCTGCCTGCCTATCTGTCTGTCTGTCTGTCTGCCTGCCTGCCTGTCTGTCTGTCTGCCTGCCTGTTTATCTGTCTGCCTGCCTGCCTATCTATCTGTCTGTCTGCCTGCCTGCCTGTTTATCTGTCTGTCTGCCTGTCCGCTTATCTGTTCGTGAAAACCATAAACTTTCGAAAGGATTGATCTAGAGACCTAAAAGTTACGTTTGCCGTAAATAGCTAGGCTAAGTTTTTGAACGGGCAAAATTGGACCATTCCTTCCCCCCTTCCCGCGTACAAACGAAATAGTTTTTCGCAATTATCTCGAAAACGGTGAGTCATATAGGAAAATTGGATTTTACATAACTCATTCAATCGGACCACTGCTTCCCTCCCTCTCCCATCCAAATGGAAAACTTTTTTTTCCTGTTTTCTCGAAAACTGTGCATCGTATCGAAAAATTTGTAAAGATGAAATGTGTTTAGAATATGATTTTACATAATTCAGCCATACATCAAAATCCAATCGGACCACTCCTTCCCGCCTCCCCCATACAAATTGCATACTTTCCATTTTCTCGAAAATGGTGAGTCGTATTGAAAAATTCACAGAGGTACAATCCGTTTAGGATATGATAACCGTTCCATACATCAAAATCCAATCGGTCCACTCCTTTCCCCTCTCCTATACAAATGGATTTTTTGTTTAATAAACATTTTATCTATCGTCATTTAGAAAAATATTTAACGATTGTTGCCTGGCAATTGTAGCTCTTATGCTTTGAAATTCCATTGAAATTCTGTACCGTTTGTTAAGTTTATGACGGGAAAAATCCACGTTTCGCTTATCAACAGCCATTTATACTTTGTTATTGGTGAAAACCGAATAAATTTACGATACTCATTTCATCATTTGTGAAAATCCAAAACCGCAATGCGGTTTTTTTTACTATCCCTGAAAAATAAGAAGAAAAAAAATGTTATTCCTGTGTAAAAAAATATTTTCTGTGGCTCACACCAGGACAAGAAGTCTTTCTAGTTAGTAATTGTTGTGTAAATATATTTATATGTGAATAAATTAAACCGTGTTTTATTTAAAATTGCTGTGGAAGATGGCGTGGCAACCAAGATGGTGTCGAAATGTCTTGAAATGTAAAATTTCGTTACAATTTCCTTCTCGTCGGCTTAAAATTCCATATCAGGATGGGCAAAGCGGGAGAAGGGAGAGGGGAGAGTTTAAAATTATCATCCCAATCAGGAACAACAGTCTAGGAATGGCTGCCGTTTATAAAAACTGTGGTAAAAGCTGCATTTTTGGTGAATTTGAAACTCCCCCGTCCCCCTTCTCACGCTTTGCCCCTCCTGATATGGAATTGTGGGTTTCTTTTTAGACGTTTTGGGAATGTTTTTTTTTTTTTTTTGGTTTTTAAGGATGCTTGGGTAAACTTCACTTCAGAAAAATAGAAAAAAAAGTCCTCATAAAAATTTTTAATACTTAGGAAATTGCCAGGATCCTCTGCTGACACCCTAGACTCTACCCCTGTACTCGTTTCGAAGAAGAAAAAATTACTTCATAATAAATGCATGTGATTGAGAAATATTTAACAAAATACGGTGAAGTCACTTCACAAAAATTTCATCTGTCTTCCGTAGAGAAATTGTTGAGAACTCCTGACCGTTTTTCGATCAAAATTTACAACCCTTTTTGAATTTTGTGCCACAAACTGTGCTTGCATTAATATTCGGCTCTCTTAGAGCAATTTTCCAGAAAACTATCATCTGAAAAAAAAACTATGGGAAGGGACAAGGGAATTACCCGGCCCTTACACGCGACTGTAAAGTCTGTCAGTAGCACAGACTCCAAATGTCAAATTATTGACAACGAATTAGAAGACATTTAGCGAACTGGCAGTCAGTGCATTTACACGAGACTGTGTCAGCTCTACAGACGCGTGTAAGGGCCGGGTTAGAGATCGCGGAGATTTTTTTTCAATGCTTTTTTTGTGATGGTAAATATTTTGCCAATATTTTTATAAACTCGAATTTTTTAATCGATTTTATTCACCAAATGCAAACTTTTTTCGCACAAAAAGAAAATTCCTACAAGAAAAACGATTTTCTAGTGCCCTTTTTGAAATTTCGGCAAAAGAAACCTTCAAGCGGAAGTTATTCTATGATTAAAAATAAATATTTCTTATTTGAATTATTTTTCCATTTCAAAATTTGAAATGTTGCCCAGTTTCGACATGTAGATGGCGCTGTTTTCAATCAAACGTCATTGCTCGTACGAAATCGTTTGCCGCCAAGTCTTTCGAAAGCGCGCTCTCGTGAAATTTATTTAATTTGTCGGGAAAAAAGTCTAACTGAACGGTAGTTTACTGAATAATCGTTATATAAGTGATTTTTACATCCTGTAATTGTAAAATAACCGACTTCCAAGCGTTGAATTTATGCGAAATTCGCATTCCAATTTTTTCCATCAATGTCGGATTTTTCATTGCAATAAAAAGTGGATTTTTTTTCCAATTTCAACAAATGTGCTTTAATCTAAATAAAACTCCAGTGCTTTTTGATAAAATTTAGCGCTCAAAGTGATGAATATTTTTATAACAATTGTGAAAATCGTGAAATGTTGGGAAATCCGAGCAGAAATTGTCTTTATCGGTTGGCGTCGGTTTTTTTCATGTTTGCTTTTTCATTGGAATTCCCGGACTATTTCATTTAAAAAACAGATTCATTTAAAAAGGAATCTTTGGAAACTGGGGAATTAATTTTCTACAAGAAAATCACCGTTTGCGGTACGTATTTTTAGTATTTCCTTGAGTTTCTTTTCTGAAAAAAAATTTCTTCGAAATGGTGGCTAGACGGGTGCTACGGGAAATGGGGCCCAATTTCGATTTCAATGCTGGCGCGAAATATTTGAATTTAGAATAGTTTCGTTGCTGGGAAATTATCGGATTTTCTTATACAATGCTCACAATTAGAAGGAATTGTGAGAAACATTTTAAACCTGAGATGATTTGGTGTTCTTTCGTTTTTTTTTAGCAATTTGAAGTGTTCTTTCGTTTTTTTTAGCAATTTGAAGTGTTTTTTCGTTTTTCTAATTTCTCTACTCGTTAAAATTGATTTGCGATTAGAAAACTCTTTTTAAGTTTTCAAATTATTAGAAAAAATCTTTTTCCGATAAAGAAATATTTTAAAAAATTTCCCAATAAGTTTTTTCTGGATATTTTTATAAAAACAAAGTTTTCAGCCACACCCCGCTTTATCCCACCGCGCCGCCACGTTTTTGTTGATTTTTTCAGCGAAAACTCGCCTCACACTTTTTGATGTTTGAAAACTGGTTGAGATATTTCTATGCTTATTTGCATTTTATTATCTGGAGTGTATTCTTCATTACCTTTCATTTGAGGTACGACACACCTACCTACCACCCCCCGGGAAAAAGTTTCATACAAAGTTTGAGGACCCCTGGAGGGGCAAGAGGGGCGAGCGACGGCTAAAAACACCCATTTTGGATAGGGAATGCTTCCCCCTTCCCCCTCTATGCACGAAAAATCTCTAGCGTCATTGTCGCTAAACTGAACTTTAGCCAAAACATAATTTTTTCCAATGAAAAACTTGACACAACTAGCTGTCTGTGGGAGTTATGTGGGTAGTGGGCACACGTCCCGTGGGATGAGTGACAGTTGTGTGGTGGCCACCTTGGAGTTTGGATGTGCATGCGAGTGGCTAAGCGTCATGCAAAGACAAAGCGAACTTCTGAGCCTGAAGTAGTCTAAATTATCCCAATTTTTACACCGAATCGAATGCATCCAAAATTTTAAAAAGGTTTATTATAAAAAAATTATAAAATGCAAGACATTTTCTGACTTTTCTTAGGGGGTTTTCTGTGCAAAAAAAAATCCCCTTAATTTTCTAAGATGTTTTTTAAAATAGTAAAGTCTTTATCTGATTTTTTCTAAACTGGAAAATCTTTATCTGATTATTTTTAATCAGGAAAATTTGTGTCTGTATTTTGAGAGGTCTTTTTTATGCGATAAAGATTTTTTGTGAACCTTTGAGGACCTTTTCTAAACGGTAAAAATTTTTCAGGATTTTGAAAACAGGGGACAGAAAATTTTGAAAAATCCCCGATTTTTTTTTTGCTGTCTAAACAAGGCCTAGAAAACCAGAAATTTTTTTCGGGACTTTTCCGAGGCTTTCTATATAATGCGCATTTTTTTAAGGTCTCGTTTAGACGGCAAAAAAAAAATCGGGAATTTTTCAAGGTATTTTCTAGGAGAAAAATTTTCTGGCGACGCTTTTTGCATACGGTACGTTTTTGGGAAAAAAATTTCCAGAATTTTTCGCGACCTTTTCTGGCGAGAATTTTCTTGGTACGTTTTCTACGGGTCTTTTTTAGGCAGGAAATAATATTGTATAAAGAACAACATTTCTCCATGCGTGTATGTCTCTTCAATTTACAATTTGAAGGAAAAATATTAAGAATACTGTTTGAAATTGAGGGAAAATTGAACGGAAGAAATCGAAAAACCCCAATCATAATTTGAAAGGAATCTTCTTCGAATTGAAAATCTATGGGAAGATCTTCTGTCGAAAAAGGCCTGAGAATTTCCAAAATAAGGCAAAAAAGAAGTGTGACGGCTTCTTATATTGTGCTAAATTTAATTAAATTTATTTCTAAAATATTTTATCATTGCTTCTTTGCAGAACACCATGGCCGAGTGGATTTTCAATGGGCGCTTTTCGTGATTTTCTTCAATCATTTTATAAAAAATTTCCACATTTCATCGGCGCGAAATTTATCAAAGGTAAGTGACAATTTCTTTTAAATTTTAAAAATTTCCTAAAATATTTAGATGTTTTTTTTGGAATTCGACAATTTTTAACTTGTTTTAGTGAGCAAATTTTGTTTTTAAATTTCCAGACTTTGTTCCCGCTTTAATTTGTACGTTTAGTTTCCTGATGGGAAAGTTTTTCCATTTCTGGCCGGTATCTTCAGGTATGGTGAGTATTTTTGTGAAAATCTTGTTTAAATTTCCCCTTCGGAAAATTGATTTTGACAACTTTTGTGTCTAATACTAGTTCTTTTTCTCAAATTTAGCAGAATTTCAATAGCAGAACCGGCTGCAAGATATATTATGCAGTAAATTTAATGGTTTTAATTTTTCTCACCTGGGAAATCTTCTAAAGGTAAGTGAAAATTCAGTTTTTATTTCGATTTTTCTAAGTTTTCTTAATTTTATAAAAATATTTTGTCATTTCGCTTCTAAAAATTAAATCAGCACATTTTTCTTTAGACTTTCAGATGATTTCCCGAACTTTCAACTTCTTGTTTCGTTTATATGCAGTTTTCTACATTCAAATCATGGCGATTCAATGGTAAGCAGTTTTTTTGTGATCATTTTCTTTATTACTAAAATTTTCTCTACCATTTTCCAATTGTTTAGCAATCATTTTCGGTTAGTTTTCAATTTTAAATTTCTTTTCTTTTTTACAGCTGGATCACAAGATATTTGGAAAATATTTTCATGCGAAAAGAGAACGTCGATATGATTTGAAGATTTTGACACATTCTTAAGCGAACTGATGCGTTTCGCTAAGTGTCCTATCCATACCATCATCAATCAACATCCAAGTATCAACGCACTCAATAAAAGGTTAGTGATTTTTCTATAATGGTTAGGATTAGATTTGAAGTAGGAAAAAGCCGCGCTTTTAACCCTCTAACCGGAATATTTCTGAAGAAAATTCACCAAAATATGACTTTCAACTTGCGACAGACTGTAACCAAGACAACGTACAGGGCTAAATTTTTTTTCCAGCATGTAAAGCGATAACTTAAGCGGTAACACGTTCCGGCGATTTCCGACGACTAAAATTGTTACCCGTTATAAACAAGCGAATTCCCTGAAGCCCGCCTTTTTGGCGGACATTCCGGCTAGAGGGTTATTATTATTATTACACTTAGTGCCGTTTGCACCAACAAAAATTAGCAACTTATGTACAACTTAAAAAATTTAAGTCGAAGAATTTCTACGGTTTAAGTAGGCTAACCACAACTTAATTTTTTAAGAATAATACGCGCAAACGGGCCTAAATCGCTGCCCTTATTTTTCTTTCAATCTATTTCGGTTCGTTTTAGATATAGTTAGCCAATTCGAATTTATTGGTTAAACCGTTTGTAGAATTTTTGAGTACATACTCGTTCATATTCACATTGGCACAGTCTTCTTTATCTAACAGAAATGAAAACTGGCGCTATTAACATAATCTCAACACTTTTTTAAAATGATTTTTATAGATACATGTTTTCTCATATTTTAAAATGTATTTTATTTAAAAAAAAAACTTTTTTTTTTTAATTTTCAGCACGTTAAGCGCTCGTGTTCGTGATAGCGCTCGTATTCATATTTTCGTTCACGCTCGTATACGCTCAAGCGCTCGTGTACGCTACAGCGCTTGATTCGCGAAATCGTACGAATATACAGGAAGTTTCAGTCACAAATTTCTCTTTATTGAATTTAATCATGAAAATTTTTTTACTCGTCTTCTATTCTTGGATAATTTTAGAGCTCATTAGCAACTCGTTAAAGATTCTTATAAATTTTATCCTTGTTTTAGGCATATAAATTCCCCCTTTTATCTATTTTCTTAATTTTATATTGTCGTATTAGCTTGTACTGTTTTTATTCCATAACAAACTGATATCCATTCCGATTATTTCATGCTTCCCCCCATGTACGCCCTCCAATTATGACGCAATTTCAGCGTCCAAGCATTCACACCAATATTCTGTTTTTGCTTGATGGAAAGTTCCAAAAGGGGAAGACAACCGCGTGTCTAACCGGAAACAACCGGGACGCGTAATTCAAGCCGCACAAGACTCTCTGAATTGGTTAAGAGCCTGGTGATTTTTGGAGTCTTGCGCGACTTGCGTTATTCGTTTCGGTCATTTCTGGAGAGCTTCTCGGCCGTGCTCCCCATAACGGCTCTTTTGAATCTGGCAGAAACCTAAGAGCTAACTGTGCGCGAGGTATAAGTCAGCTGACGCCACTTGTATCCCTCGCTCAGATAGTTTCCGCAGTTTCTGCTTGATTTGTAAGTTGCAGGAGCGATTTCTAAAAGCAAAAATGACGTCTTGGGTTAAAAGTTGGGGGATAGTTCCAAGTTACGGTTAAATACTTAGAATCGCGTTATTGATACTGGGATCGGGGGTATTAGGTGCCATCGGAGCCGCGAATGGGTCATTACCTGTTCTAAAGGTCCGTGGAGTACCTTTTGCTTTCCTGTTCTGGTCGAAGAGTCGCGTTATTTATACTGGGATCGGGGGTATTAGGTGCCATCGGAGCCGCGAATGGGTCATTACTCATTCTAAAGGTCCGTGGAGTACTGTTTTTTGCTCATTTCTGGTTCCATATCTATACGGACTGCGGTCGCATGTAGGGCTTTCATGCGGCTACGTGTTTTTTGTTGCTATTAAAACAGTGGTGATTTTGCCATAATTGACCGTTTTTGGAATTTTGTCAGGGCATTCGAATTTCCCAAATTTTCTTTGAATTTCTAACATCCTGTTAAACTTGGCGTTCATAATTTCGTCACTGTCACCTTTCAGCTTTGACGAAAAGCTCCAAAGAGGGGAGGACAGCCGCGCGGCTAACCGGAAACAGCCGGGACGCGTAATTCAAGCCGCACAGGACTCTCTGAATTGGTTAAGAGCCTGGTGATTTTTGGAGTCTTGTGCGACTTGCGTTATTCGTTTCGGTAGTTTCTGGAATGCTCCTCGGCTCGTGCTCCCCATAACGGCTCTTTTGAATCTGGCAGAAACCTAAGAGCTAACTGTGCGCGAGGTATAAGTCAGCTGACGCGACTCGTATCCCACGTTCAGATAGTTTCCGCGGTTACTGCTTGATTTGTAAGTTGCAGGAGCAATTCGTAAAAGCTATTTTCCTTAAAGCAAAAATGACGTCTTGGGTTAAAAGTTGGGGGATAGTTCCAAGTTACGGTTAAATACTTAGAATCGCGTTATTGATACTGGGATCGGGGGTATTAGGTGCCATCGGAGCCGCGAATGGGTCATTACCTGTTCTAAAGGTCCGTGGAGTACCTTTTGCTTTCCTGTTCTGGTCGAAACGAAATTATAAGATTTGCACGAAAGAGGCCCTCGTCCGAATCTTTCGGGTTTTATTCAAAAATAGGCTGTTTGGCCTTAACCGTACTTGGTCGCGATTCAGTTACAGTTAAATTTCATTACAATTTTCTCGAAAACGGTCGAAATTAATGTAGAGTAGTCTTATTAGTTTATCATCGAATGCCAGGAAAAGTGGAGGCAGTGCCATCGGAGCCGCGAATGGGTCATTACTCATTCTAAAGGTCCGTGGAGTACTGTTTTTTGCTCATTTCTGGTTCCATATCTATACGGACTGCGGTCGCATGTAGGGCTTTCATGCGGCTACGTGTTTTTTGTTGCTGTTAAAACAGTGGTGATTTTGCCATAATTGACCGTTTTTGGAATTTTGTCAGGGCATTCGAATTTCCCGAATTTTCTTTGAATTTCTAACATCCTGTTAAACTTTGCGTTCGTAATTTCGTCACTGTCACCTTTCAGCTTTGACGAAAAGCTCCAAAGAGGGGAGGACAGCCGCGCGGCTAACCGGAAACAGCCGGGACGCGTAATTCAAGCCGCACAGGACTCTCTGAATTGGTTAAGAGCCTGGTGATTTTTGGAGTCTTGTGCGACGTGCGTTATTCGTTTCGGTAGTTTCTGGAATGCTCCTCGGCTCGTGCTCCCCATAACGGTTCTTTTGAGTCTGGCAAAAACCTAAGAGCTAACTGTGCGAGAGGTATAAGTCAGCTGACGCGACTCGTATCCCACGTTCAGATAGTTTCCGCAGTTTATGCTTGACTTGCAAGTTCCAGGAGTAATTCATAAAAGCATCTCGCAAAAAGTATTAAAGTTGTCTTCGGGGGATAGTTTTATTATTAGTTTTTATTCCCATTGCTTACGCTTTTCCACTATGACGCCTTTCCGGCGTTCAGGAAAAACATGGGGGGGGGACCTTTCTGGAAAGTTGTGTACTGTTTTTTGTCCGGCCTCGGTAGTCGCGTACGCGCTCATTATTTCCGCGATAGCGTTTTTGGATCCGCGCCAGCGCTAGATATTCGCGCATTTCAGGAACTCAGGAATCAACCTGGAAGAACAATAGAGGTGGAAGCTCGTGCCTTGTTCCTGCTATAAAAAGGGTGAGTACTTAATAATATTTTTCTTCTAAAATACACTTTAACTGTCATTCTTTTAAAAGAATTTATTAAAATTATTTCTCAAATCTCGTTAGTATCGACAGTAACTAACAAAAATCTTTTCTTTCTATTTCAGATTAGTGTGTTTTAAAATTTCCCCACGTTTAGTATTTCTATTAGTGAATAATTCCAAAATTATAGTGGAATTTAATATTCGCAAAGGTCTTTTTTCAATAAGTGAGCGAATAAGCAGTGAAAATATCATAAAATTAAATAATAATTATTTTGAGAGTAGGGCATTTTTAGTGCGCGTCGCGTGTGCTTTAATTAATCATAATATTTCAGGTATAATATAAAGTGTTAGCTCCTGAATAAAAACGCGGCTGAACATCGCTGGAAGATCTTCATGCAGTCACAGAACATCCTCAACAAATACCGCCGCCATTTTGTGAGTCTCTTTAAGTGTCACTTTTTTAACTATATTTATTTTTTTTATTTATTTAAATCAAATATATTTCATACTCGCAGCTCTCTTGAAACAAAACTCTTCTGTACGTCCTTTGAAATGAGGATTTTTTTTTTTTTGGTTTTAGACAAGCTTTCGTAATTTTTGTTAGGATTTTCTGAAAAATTGTTTTTCTGCAGCGTAACTAGTATTTTTGACTTACACAATTTGTGGGTTTGTTATTTCTCTGTAGATGAATGAGAGAATTGGGTCCAGGGTCCTGTTGAGATTTCTTTAGACATCACTGTCTCGATCTAATCAAAAACAAATATATTTTATTTACTGTTGAAAAATGTTTGATTTTCTTGGACTTTCTTCCTGTGTTGTCTCCTGGACCATAAACCAGAGCATCTTTCAAATCATTGGAAAAATCTTTAATATATCCTGCATCCCCTTTACTACGATAAGCAGCGGTATTCGTCGGCGTCGTCGTTGAGAGGAGCGGGTGGTGGGAGGTGGGCCTTTTACACGAAAAAAAAGTTTTTTTTAGCATTAGGGGAAAAGCAAGTGTTTTTTTATCATTTATGTCGTCAATTCAAGAAAATTGGGATCCATTGAGTGCCTAGAAAATGAAAATTTGTTCAACTAGAAAATATTAGTTTGATTTCTAGTATTTTCTAATGTTCAGTGAAGTGATTTTCTAGACATGATAACAATTTTCTTGAATTGCGAAAAGTTTTCCGTTGGATAAACATCATTTGTTGTTTTCTTGATTTCAGGAAATTTTTTTTACCGTGTATTTTTTCGGTTTTGATCATCGAAACAAATATGATGCCCATTTTTTCGGCATCAATTAAAACATATAGATTGATTTTTCCAATGTGAGTTATTGTCAAATTATTTTTCTTTTTTACTTTCCTATACGTAGTATAATAAGGTATTGTATTTATGAAAAATTTCGACCTCTTAATTTTGCCTCAAAATATGTCTCGAGCACTTCTGAGTCGATTGAAGCATTATTACAAAAATGTCTGTCTCTCTGTCAGTCAGTCTGTCTGTCTGTGTACAAGATTTCTCAAAAACTACTGGAGCTAAAGCCATGAAATTTTACAGACATATTTGGTCCTGGAATGGGACCATTCAATCAACTTTTTGAGTTGTCCACACGTAAATTGAAAATGGAGTATATTTCCCCGTTGCCCTTTTAAAAAGTATAAATATTTATGCGTTAATAAATTAAGGCGTATTCTACTTAAAAGCTGTGGCGAAAGTTGGCGGAGCAACAAAAATTTTTCAAAGGCTTTCCATTCTTTAACACGTTTTACGAACGGCAGCCATTCAAACGCTGAAACTCCCCAACCCCCTGCCATCTTAAACCCCTCATCCGCTAACTTTTGAACCATTTAAGCTATTATCTCACGGCTTGCCAAGTTTGATTGCAAATCTCTCGGAAAACCTCCACTAAATCACCGGTACTTACCTTTTATTCCGGAAACTCTTACACTTTCTATTAATTTAGCAACAATTATAATTCAATTTGTGAAAAAAAAACAACTTTAAAAATTCTCTCTAAATTTCTCAAAGACTTTTGTATAATTTATGGCAGTTAAAATTTAATAACATCTTGTCTGACGTACAATTACAATATTTTTATTTTTTTTTTAGAAAATACAAATTAATTTCTCAGCTTTTATTAATATTTGATTTCTCACTTCATAATGTGACAGACATATTAAACCTAATCCATGTTTTTGTTGTACCTAGAGAAGAGAGGAGTTTCTCTCTATATCTCTATCTCTATTTTTGTATCAGTTCAGTTTGTTAGAGAATAAAAAATCTTTAAAAGTTTTATTAAATGTTAATAAATATTTAATTCTTTATTTTTTTTTTCATTATTAAAAAAATGTGCTAGGCAGCTAGATGTTAGATACATAAGTTAGATTATAAATCGCCGGCACCAGTTTTTTAAAAAAATCGCGCGAAAAAATGTTGAATTTTGTAAGAATTTTGTCTGTTTGTGGGATGCTTTCCAAAAGAATGATGCACGATTTTGCCCCTCTAAACTAACTTTTGAACCCGTGTAGTTTTCATTTTGGTTAAGTACTTTTTGGAAAGGGCACAGTCTCTAGTTTCATTCAAATATGGCGTCAAGAGCCACCGATTTGCAGGGGGATGGTGAGGGGCTAACGAACTTTCTTGTGATTTTTAACAGAAATCATTGCAGAAATCACGAGAGAGATCGTTAACCCCTCACCATCCCCCTCCAATTCGGTGGCTTTTGAAGCCATATATGGATGAAACTAGAGACTGTGCCCTTTCCAAAGAGTACTCAACCAAAGAGAAAACTACCCGGAAAAACGCTATTTCCTGCATGGTTTTTTTGACATTTCGTGCCTTGTGAATACGGAATTGGGCATAAAAACGCTACGACATTGGAATTTGATGCGACAAAATGGACACGATTTTTTGGCGTCAAAATTTGTAGGATTTTGTCTTTTTTGTGGGGATTTAGAACGGTTTTAAAGGCACTGAGGTGGTTTTTCTTAGGGGTTTTGAGTTAATTTTTTTAAGGGAATCTATTGTGGATTTAGGATACAAAATTAGAGAAACATTTCTTGGAATGCCTTAAAAACCACCACAAAAAAAATATAAAAGAACACGCAAAACTCCTTAAATCGCCACTCTAGAATGGTTTTTTGGGTCTTTAAGGAGTTTTATTATAATTTTTTGGCGATTTTTTAAACAGATTTAGATCCTGGGGCTCTTCAAAATTCGAAGATATTTTTTTTCATCTTTTGTCGGATTTTTATTAGAACTTTTTAGAGGTTTTCGTAGGACACTTTACAGACTCTGTGGTGGTATTTCCAACAATTTTCGCTTTAAGACATCTTTAAAAATGGGCTCGACAGATTTCTTTCAATGAACAACAATTCAATATATTCATATGTAGATTTCTAACAAAAAAATAAACTTTTTTTTCGTCACAACTAATTTTTTTTTTACTTTTTTCAACATAATTGCACTAGTAAACAGGAGTGGTACTCCGTAACTTGTTTCAGGCGTTTGTTTCGAGTTAGAAGTAAAATTAGTATTCGCTAGGGCAAAGCCCTATCATTTATTTTGGTCGAAACAGAGACAGCGAATAATACTTTTTCTTCTAAGGTCGCGGTGACAAGGGAGCGAGAAAGCACCACCCCATACACATAAAATAAAATAATAATAATTCTAACTCGAAACAAACGCTTGAAACAAGTTACAAAATATACCACTCCAGCACTTCTATTCGTCCTAACATACGTAATTTAATTTCGTGCCGATTGTAACATGAATAGAGTCGATTATAACAATTTTTCTATTAGGTTTTTTTTTCGAGTTTTTATTATCTTAAATCTTGGCAAACATTTATAGCTACGGGTGATTGAAGAAAAAAAAAATGCAATATGGTGGCTGTGTTAGTAGCAAAAACGGCGAATCGCTACTTGGGTACTCTGCAAACCGCACAAAATTGCAAAATTGCAATGAAATTTCGAACTAAAAAGTATTGAGATATTTCGCCGTCTATTGGGAGGGTTGCGATTTTTTTGAATTTAAAAACAAATGGCAATTTTTATTCACCAACCAAGTGTGTGTCGGTTGGTGACAACAATTGAATTCAAATTTTTGTTCAATATTTGTGTAAGATTTGTGGGTGTATGTGTAAATAACATCCGTAAATTGTAACAAAGCAAATAAACATTTGATAAGTTTTTTCTTCTTTAAAATACATAAGAATATTGCACTTCTTTCTATTAGAAAAGTTAATTACTAACAATTTTATTTTCTGTGCATTGGTTTCAATTTTATCAGTAATTTAATAAAGCCATTTTGATTTTTTTTTTAATTTTTTGCAGTCGAACGTTAAGTATTATTAACTAAAATAACAGATAGGCACTTTTATGTTACACAATTATTAATTTGTTTTCTTAAAAAATCCATTTTACACACACACACACAAGTGATTTTCGCTTGTTCTCAAATAAATTTTTTTTTCCATGTTACAAAAAATGAACAAAACGTTCGTTTCACTTTCAAAAATGTTGTGTAAAATGCTTAGTACTAATTAATTATTTTTAATAATTACATTAAAGACTGTTAAAAGTAAAATTTGGCAATTCTTTTTTTTTTTGTTTTTTTTTTTTGGATTGATTTTCATTCCAAGTTTTCAAATCAATTTTCATTAAAACCCATGTTTGTTGAAAAATTCGTAAACATTTTATGTTTTTGATCGTAAATAGCAGCGAAATATTTTTAATTTTATTGAAATACTAAACCATAATTTATTATTTTTACGAAAGTGATTTGCGTGGCACATGGGCGGGTCAATGTTGAGAGGGAGGGGGGTTTTCTTTGTCCTTCCATAAAATTGACTTCCGTAAAAAGCAGAGTACGTAGAACTCGATTGTGTTTTTTTTTTTTTTTTTTGGCAATACAGACTAGTACTGATACCATGGCTGGCGACGTACCCAACGCAATCTGTGGTTAGTTTGATCAGATCGAATTTTAATGCTGGCGCCTTCGGATGCTCGGACCGTTTCTTTGACCTGTGGAGAAGAGAAAAAAAAAACAATACAATCTTTTTGGATAAACATGAACTGATTTTTGACATTTTCTTCAAGCCCATCCGTAGAATTACATAAAATTGTCTCAAATTCTTTGAATAGTTTGTAAAACCGTCTCAAGATTCCCCAAAAATGCTTCAAAACTACCATACAACTTGCTGCCACTAAAATAAAGATCCCACTAAACCTAAAATTCCCTAAATCTTTACTCTAGAGTGGTTTTTGGGATTTTTTTTCACCTAAAATTGTCTGACACTTTTTGAAATTCTCGGAACAATTTCCAGAATCGTCTCGAATTTCACCAAAAATGCTTCAAAACCACCAGAAAACTTGTTAAGATCCCACTAAACCCAAAATTCCTTAAATCTTTACTCTAGAGTGGTTTTTGGGATTTTTTTTCACCTAAAATTGTCTGAAACTTTTTGAAATTCTCGGAACAATTTCCAGAATCGTCTCGAATTTCACCAAAAATGCTTCAAAACCACCAGAAAACTTGTTAAGATGCCACTAAACCCAAAATCCACCAAACCGCCACTTTAGAGTGGTTTTTGGGAGTTTTTTTTCTTTTTTGACCCAACATTTTCTCAAATTCTCGGAACAATTTCCAGAATCGTCTCGAATTTCACCAAAAATGCTTCAAAACCACCAGAAAACTTGTTAAGATGCCACTAAACCCAAAATCCACTAAACCGCCACTTTAGAGTGGTTTTTGGGAGTTTTTTTTTTCTTTTTTGACCCAACATTTTCTCAAATTCTCGGAATAAATTCCAGAATCGTCTCGAATTTCCCCAAAAATGCTTCAAAACCACCATAAAACTTGCTAATTCGATCTTGCGTAACTGAAAAATGCCTAATTTTATATTAGAAAAGTACCCCCTCGGCCCTGTTAAGCCCCCTTGCCTTTTATTAAAACCCATGATGGTTCTTTCACATAACAAACAAAACTAATAGTCCCAAACACAACTTACACTTTGCATCAAATTCTGTGCATTGCCGACCAACATCTCAGTAGCTTCGCGGTCCTCATCGGATCCTTGAGCGCCCAACATGGTCGCCTTGACAGTCGATAGGATTTTCAATTGCGTTCCGATTGTCGGGATGCGTTCGCAAACTTGCAACAAATTCGTTCTAATACGGCGATCCGTACACTGTCTGGCCAATTCCTTAGCCAATCGGGTAACATCTTCGGACGCTTCCGCTATCTGTTTAGCCGTAGCGATCAATTCACGTTTGCTACCCTTCGAGTCTGCCCGCACCAATTCGGATAGGCGGGCCATCAGAACCGCCATTCGTTTAGCGGCCGCGATTATTTCATTGTCTTTCGATGACCATTGACGGACCTCCTGATGAAGACCTCTAGCTGCGATCTATTTGTTTTTTTTTTGTTAATTTTATTTTATTAGAAAGAAATTTGAAAAACAAATTTTCGGATATTAAGAAAATTTTCTTGTTTTTACCAAAATCGGTTGATTTGCGTGTGGCATGGGCCGGAAGACATCGTCCTCATCATCGGTTTCTGGTGGTGGTGGGCGAGATGGTGCAACGCCTTCCTTCGGCAGCGGTGGACGTGGGGGTGCGCGTTCTAAAAACAATTTTAATGAAAAACCCATTCTTTTGCCTTAAGATTAAGAGTCAGGAAAAAAAGCGACGCCTTAGCTGTCAGATTAAAGCCCAATTCAGACTAACGATTGCGATTACGATTATAGGTTCTCGACCAATGAGATCCAAGCTTTCAACGATAGGAAAATGAAAGCTTTGAGCTCATTGGTCGAGGAAGCTCAATCGTAAGCGCAATAGTTAGTCTAATTTGGGCTTTACACTCCAATTCTGATAGTCGTGTCGTTTTCGACAAAAGTCGTTTTAGACAAGTCGTTTTACGTAGTGTTGTTAGTGAATTTCGACCAACAAAAACACGTAAAACGACTCTTAACGACACGACTATCAGAATCGGGGTGTAAACTTAGAAATCATCCCAAGCAGCACAAATTTTCATAAAATTGACGCCGAAACCAAATAGTCACGAAATTAAAGTCGCGCGACGACCGCATAATACTGAGGTCACATATGGCTACCTTTGCTGCTCGGCACGAAGAAAACTGTTAGAAAAACTGTCCGAAACACTCCAGCGGCTGCAAAAATTGACAGTTTTTTTTTCGTGCTGCGCAACGAAAGTCGCCATTACGGCCATTACGACCGGTTGTTCTTGGATTGGTTTTGGTTTCTTACAAATTCAATTCTTACCGGGAGTTAAGTTCAATGAGGAAATATCCGGTGGCGTTGGGACGTCAGGAGTTTGTGTAATCGCTCCACGGACATCCCGAACTGCTCCTAGCAACTGAAAGTACATTAATTTTAGTTAATTTTGACCTTTTTTCGATTAATTTAACCCCAATGTGAGAGACGGTGTGATCGAATTCGATATTGGACTGTTTTCACGCCAATGCCCCCCCCCCCCCCTCCTCCCTTTTTTCGTCCTTGATCACAATTTTTTTTGCAGTTTTGTGAGTCGATTTGTAAAAAAAAAACTTTTCTCGTCACTCACATAAGGGTTATTAAATTTCTTACATTTTTATTCGCTTCCCGCCATGCTGAAGCGGCACTAGGATCGTTAATATTCGTGGCGACTTGCTTAGCGTCTTGGACCATTGCTGGCAACGCTTTCTCCAATCGATTGGCAGCTGCCATCAATTTCGCTGTGAATTCCGGATCCTCAGAATTGTCAGCTTCCTGTTTCGCAACCAGCAATACACGATTTACCAATCTAGCGATATTCGACGTATTATCGACCATTTTCTGCGGCTGCTTGTTACGGATCGCCTCCTCACACAAAAAGGTGTATTTCTGCATTTGTTCTTCCGAGGTTTTTATAAAATCTGCCGGATCGGTCGCTTGATCGCACAGCGTACGCATTCGTAGTACGGTGTCTGCGTACTGCTGTTTCAAATTGTTCAAATGCTCTTCGGCCGCCTTACTAGTCGGATAAGTCATTCGGATGCGTCCGGCGGATATTAATTGCGGTGTCAGGCTATCGATTTGATTGGCCGATGATAGTAGAACCTCGGCGATCTTCTTGTTACCCCCGGAACCGCCGGCGGCAACCATACGGCTCGTCTTTGATGCACGATCGCTAAATGCCTGAAGATTATTGGATTTCTGACCGAAATTCTGTTCTCGGCCGGGCGTACCCTCTGGCACGTTGACCGCTTCGGTGAATTGCTTAAGCGGCGTCGACACGTCCATGAAATCCTCAACGACACGATTTACCAACGCGTTCTGGATGCGCTGCTTCAATTCGTGCAGCTTCTGATTTAGCTTACGGGCAATCTCCTGCGCTTCCGGCGTATTTCCAAGACCGGCAGCACATAATTTCGAAAATTGATTAGACAGAGCCTCCACCTCATCGCAAAGTTGCAAAATTTCCACCTTTTGATGGCCCGGACATCCCTCCGCAACCTTCTTACCTTCATCAACAATCAAGGCGATGGCACGCTGACCCAAGCCCTTATCATCCAGTGCTGGATTCTGTAGCCAGCGGCAGGCCTGTTCTAACCGCCCTTGGACCGTATGTGCGGTCTGTTGGACACCCGCCTTATCCACGCCCATAACCGCATTCAAAACTGCCTGCTCCAGATTTCCAAGCTTATCGCGAATCTCTCTGGCCAGCCCTTCAGCCTGCGGTGTATGTCCCTTCCCGTCCTGCCGCAATTCGCACAGGGCATTGGTCATGGTGGTGATATCGTCCGCCATTTTGCGTATTAACGGCGCATCCTGTGGTAAACATCGATCGGACACCTTATAGGCGTTCTCAATGATTTGCCGTAGGGCTTTCTCACCCACTCCGCCGCGCAGCGCATACGGATTCGCTAGCCAATCGTTGGCCAGCTCCATTTTATTTCGAATGGCGTTGCTGATCTTTTTCAGAACCGTTAGATTGTCCAATTCGCTGGTGTCCTCATCGTAAGTCGTCAATTGTAAGACGCGAATGATCTCCTGAATCTCATCACTCATTCGTGATGCCAAATAGTTTCGATTCTCGGCGGCCTCTTCCGCCCCCTTGCCACCTTGCTCGACAATATGTATATAAACTTTCATGCTGCAAATCAATATCGGCGCCAAGATCTTCACCTGTTCCAGACAACGCACCAGAATCTCACTGTGCACCTGATGCGTTAGCTCTTTTTGACGTGCGCCAACCTCTCGCGATACTTTGCTCAGGCACGGACTCAGATCTTTAAGGAACTGCACCAAATCCTCCATGGTGTCAATAACTTCGGCTATTGCCAGATAATCCAATACGCGTTTGCACTCTTGGATTATTTTCCGTACTTCAGACTCGTCAAAGCACAACAGCAGCGATGAGGTGCCCTGCAGGATACCCCGACTACCCTCGATCAGTTTCTTACGAGCGGGCCCTGAATACGGATCTGCGCGTAGCATTCCCGACGCCCCCTCCAGCAGCTGTGAAGCGTTTTCGACGCGCGTCAAAGCGATTGGCATGTCCTGCTTTAGGATTTTATCATCTGAACTGTTTATTGTCTCCTTGCCAACTTTGACCAGATTCGCAACGGCCAATGAGACCGCCTGAACCGGCCGGCTAAGGTCTGGCATTGCGTTGCCATCTTCTGCTTCCTCGTGCAGAATCACCAACCGGGAGACCTGTTTTTGAGGGAAAGCATTAAATTTTACTTTATATTAAATTTATGTTTTTACTCTATATGATATATAGAAGTATATTAGATTATCTATACCGTTTATAACGCATCGAACCAATCGTCGGACACAAAAATGAACTACACTAGGGTGTTTTGAATGGCCAAAGATTTTTGAATAGTTGGGTTTCTCGTAAATGGCAAGACTTAGTTCTTGAACGGGCCACATCAGATCATTCCTCCCCCCCTCCCCTTGGCCAGTCTCCTGTTCCATCTGCTGAGGCCCGGCCCGGCCTTGAAGGATTCGATTTAAAGCGGAAAAAGGGTAACCTAATTCGGTGTCCTTTTTGTGAAAATTCAATTTTTCGTGGGACAACTTTACCCCCTCCACCGACCAAACCATTGATGATATCGAAACACGGACAACGGATTCTTAATCAGGGGCCCGAAAAACACTTCTATGTCGAATTTTGGCGAAATCGGAGACTTGTCAAAAAATTGAAAAAATCTCAAGGGGGACCCCCTCCCCCTTGCACCGCCCAAACTATTAGTGATATCGGAAAACGGCTAAAGGATTCTTAATCAGGGACCCGAAAAAACCCCCCTATGCCAATTTTCAGCTAAATCGGAGACGTGTCAAAAAATTGAAAAAATCGTAAGGGGGACCCCTTCACTTTTTTTAAGGACGAAAAATCGAAGTCCTCCGATCGGGCTGAAATTCAGAATCTAGAGGTTATCGGGGACGGAGAATCGATATCCGGTGTCCTTTTTGAGGGGGGCGGTACGGTTTGGGCGGTGCAAGGACGAGGTCCTTGAAAAATCCTTTTTCCTCCAAAAAGGACACCGGATATCGATTCCTCGTCCCCGAAAACTCTAAGATTCCGAATTTCAGCAAAATCCTGTTAGCCGTTTCCGAGAAAAAAGGATTCAATTTTTAAGGATCCGACATTTGGAAAATCGTCTGTCCCTCGCGTAATTTTTGGCCTATCGACTTGCGGAAAATTGTTTTTGATAGATAAAAGGATGCTAAAGAATGCGTGATTTTTGTTTTTTCTGAAACTGTAGAACTTTTTTATGAAAAATATAATTTTCTGGAGACTTGAAATTTTCTTGAGATTTTTTGACAAAAATTTCAAAAATTTAAAAATGAAATTTTGAAAAAAAAAATACCACAAAATGTTGGGAAATGGTCATAAAATACAAAATTCCAATAAATTTCACCATTTCTGCCAATATAAGCACATAAAATAATTGATTCTGGTTTTTCCATTGATTGCGAAATGGAATCGGCAAAAAAGGCACCGGAAGTAAATCATTTCTTGAAGGTTCCCCTAACCTTGGCTCGTCTCCTGCTTCTTCCCCTGATGTCCCGCCTGATCCTGTAAGGATTCGATTTAAAAAGAATAAGGGAGCCTAATTCGGTATTATTTTTGTGAAAATTGCAAATGATTTTACATAACCGGTCCATACATCAAAATGCAATCGGACCACTCCTTCTTCCGTCTCCCGTACAAATGGATTTTTTTAAATAAAAATTTTGTTTGCCTTCATATATTTAGAAGAGTATTTCACGATTAGCTCGCAGCAATTTTAGCTTTTCTTATGTTTTTAAGAAATCTTTAACAAAAATCGGCAACGGAACTTGAAATTTGTCGCTCTCATCTCCCCCACATATCGTAAAGACATTTTTGACCACCCCTGACCGTTTTTCGGTCAATATTTAAAGGATTTTGTTTATAATTTTGCGCAACAAAATATTTTAAACCTGAGGTGTATTTTAAACCGATTTCTTACTACCGTTTTTTCTAATTTTTCTACTACTTAAAGTTGATTCGCGATTGGAAAATATTTTTCTTAAGTTTTCAAGCCATTAGATGAAATTGAAAAAATTACAATATTTTTATTTTTTGTTGGAACTAAAAGAAAATGCCGTTTTCCGACACAGAAATATTTTTAAAAATTTTCCAATCATTTCCAAAAGACGTACTGTTTTAATTTTTCCCTTCCGCTAAAAGTTTCCCATTAATTTTAATTTTTTTCTCAATGTTTTCATCAAAAAAATCTTTTTTTAATTAAAAACTTGACGTGACCACCTTTCGGTGGGTGGGTGGGTGGGTGGGTGGGTAGTTGGGGCACACGCTGCTTGATCGACAGGTGAGCATCAGTTGTGCGGTGGACACCTTGGTGTGTGGGTGCGTGTGTGGCTCAGCGGATGACATCATGTACCACGCTAGGAATTCCTACGTTCGGAAGTAGGGCATTCAAAGATGTTTTCTAGATAGGAAAATCTTTTACTGGATTTTAAAGGTCTTTTCTACATTGAAAACTTTGCCCTGAAATTTTAGAGGGCTCGAAAACCCAGTAATTCTGTTTCCAAGAATTTTTGAACATCTTTTTTACATGAAAAATGCTTTCTCTGGAATTCTGAAGACCTTTTTGAAGCTACAATTTTTAGCCTAAATTTTTTCAGATCTTTTCCATGAGGTAAATATTTTTTCTGAATTTTTGAAGGCATTTTATACACGGTGAAAATTTTCTTGAATTTTTAAAGCCCTTTTCTAAGCGGTAAATTTTTTCCGCGAATTTTTACTCGCTTGTTCTGAGTAGGAAAAATATTTCCGAGACCTTTTCTATACGGGAAATATTTTTCCCGAATTTTTACGGGATTGTTCTGAGTAGGAAAAATATTTCCAAGACCTTTTCTATACGGGAAATATTTTTCTCGAATTTTTACGGGTTTGTTCTGAGTAGGAAAAATATTTTCGAGACCTTTTCTATCCGGGAAATATTTTTCTCGAATTTTTACTCGCTTGTTCTGAGTAGGAAAAATATTTCCGAGACCTTTTCTATACGGGAAATATTTTTCTCGAATTTTTACAAGATTGTTCTGAGTAGGAAAAATATTTCCGAGATCTTTTCTATCCGGGAAATATTTTTCTCGAATTTTTACGGGATTGTTCTGAGTAGGAAAAATATTTCCGAGACCTTTTCTATACGGGAAATATTTTTCTCGAATTTTCACGGGATTGTTCTGAGTAGGAAAAATATTTCCGAGACCTTTTCTATACGGAAAATATTTTTTTCGAATTTTCACGGGATTGTTCTGAGTAGGAAAAATATTTCCGAGACCTTTTCTATACGGGAAATATTTTTCCCGAATTTTTATGGGATTGTTCTGAGTAGGAAAAATATTTCCGAGACCTTTTCTATCCGGGAAATATTTTTCTCGAATTTTTACGGGATTGTTCTGAGTAGGAAAAATATTTCCGAGACCTTTTCTATACGGGAAATATTTTTCTCGAATTTTTACGGGATTGTTCTGAGTAGGAAAAATATTTCCGAGATCTTTTCTATCCGGGAAATATTTTTCTCGAATTTTTACGGGATTGTTCTGAGTAGGAAAAATATTTCCGAGACCTTTTCTATACGGGAAATATTTTTCTCGAATTCTTAGAGGCTTGTTCTGAGTGGGAAAAATATTTCCGAGACCTTAAATTTCCATATACAGATTTTTATTGGTTTGAAAAATTCGACTTTAGAACCTGTCTGTTGGTGGGGGGGTGAGTAGGTGGTGGGCGCACATGCTGGATGAGCGACAGGTGACCACCAGTTGTGCGGTGGAGACCTTGGTGTGTGGGTGCGTGTGTGGCTCAGCGGATGACGTCATGTACCGCGCTAGGAATTCCTACGTTCGGAAGTAGGGCATTCAAAGATGTTTTCTAGATAGGAAAATCTTTTACTGGATTTTAAAGGTCTTTTCTACATGGAAAACTTTGTCCTGAAATTTTAGAGGGCTCGAAAACCCAGTAATTCTGTTTCCAAGAATTTTTGAAAATCTTTTTTACATGGAAAATACTTTCTCTGGAATTCTGAAGACCTTTTTGAAGCTACAATTTTTAGCCTAAATTTTTTCAGATCTTTTCCATGAGGTAAATATTTTTTCTGAATTTTTGAAGGCATTTTATACACGGTGAAAATTTTCTTGAATTTTTGAAGCCCTTTTTTCCCACGCGGTAAAATTTTTTTCCCTGAATTTTTATTGGCATTTTCTACACGGTGAAAATTTTCTTGAATTTTTAAAGCCCTCTCCTACGCGGTAAATTTTTTTCCCTGAATTTTTAGAGGCATTTTCTACACGGTGAAAATTTTCTTGAATTTTTGAAGTCCTCTCCTACGCGGTAAATTTTTTTCCATGAATTTTAAGAGGCTTTTTCTACACTTTCTTGAATTTTTTTTCTTGAATTTTTTCTTGAATTTTTGAAGCCCTTTTTTCCCATTTTCTACACGGTGAAAATTTTCTTGAATTTTCGAAACCCTTTTCTACGCTGTTTTCCCCGAATTCTCTACACCCTTTGATGCTTGAAAACTTAAATTTCTCTGCTTTCCCGCTCCTGTCTACCGCATCGCGTCGCAAAGACTGTGCAAAAGCAGACCTTGGCCACTAAATCTTGTCGTAGGATTCTGTCAAATGAAATCGAAAATCAAAATGAAATGAAAGTGAGTGAAGCCATAAGTAAACAAAAAAAAAAATAAAAACAAACGGAAGAAATCGTAAAAAACAGAAGCAGAAACTTCTCTCACATCAGATCAGAATTATGTCCGCTCAAGGTGTGCAGTGGGTGACGGATGATGTAACGCGGCTAACATAACGCAATGCGCGATCAGTTAAACATATTTTTTTTTAAATATCACTCGGTCTGGTGCCATGACTCCCACCCAAAAATCGTAATAATAGCATAAAATTACAAATTTAGATATACACTTTTCTTTTACATTGACCGGCGCTTTTACGTGGCGGCGCGGCAGTGCGGAGAAAAGTCGCACAGAACCAAAAGGGATTCAGAAAGATGCGGAGATTTCGTTTGATGTGTTTTTGCAGAAATTCAGTTATACTTCAAATGCCAAAAGGATTTTTTTTAAATAAATTTTCAAAAATGTACACTCAGGATTTACAAAAAAAAAAACCCCCAACCATGTAGCCTAATTTGGTAAACAAAAAAAAACCCTCCGATCAGAGCACCATCTCTCGGTTCCGCTTAGAATTTTTCTACCTGTCCAAGTTTTTCAAACTTCAAAAATGGCCACAATTATAAAAAAAATTCAAGACGCGCGATGCACTCCACAGGTAGACCAAATAGATGGCCATAAATGGTCACAAAAAAAAATAATAAAAATAAAAATCTATAAGATATGAAATAAACTGCGATCGAATAACATCTGGTGGTTTTTCAAAGTCGCTTTTCAACAAAAATATGCTTTTCTGTTCTAATTTACTGGAAGTTAGTTTGATTTTTTACAATATTTACGATCATCTGTTCGATGCGCAAGCATTTGTTAATCAAAATTATGGTTTGTTGATAGAAAATTTTCAAGTAATTTTTATAGCAAGGTAAAACGCCTACTTGGCTGGCCGTAATTAAGAAAAACACACAAAAAAAAACACGTAGGTAAGAAGTAAGAAACAATCGTGTGCGGTTTTATGTGCGGTTATTTTTTTTTTTTTGATTATTTCCGATTTAAATTCGGTTAAAATTGCAAGCAGAGCAAAATTTTTCTGATTTACTTTGGAGAAAATTTTTTTTCAATTTATTTAATGACAATAAAAACGCATTCTCAGCTATTGTTGAGGGGTTTTTCCAATTTCACAATTTTATATGCAGGCTATTTGCGGAAAACGTTTTCTAAATCACTTTTTTTTGCTTTTTTGAAATTTTAAAATTTGGCCCGAAAAACAACGCTATGGACCTTTTTTGGGGTTTCTTCTATTGATCGGTTTTGAGATGTCAATTTTTCGTTGATTTTCTACACAAAAGTGCGATCCTTTCTGGAATTTATACTCACAGGCTGGAATTTTCGCAATGCGATTTTACTATTGCAAGAAATCGTGTTAAAAACGATGATTTTGGTAACAGAAAATTTAGTCATACTGCTTCAGTTGGGTTTGAATTGGTCACCTACGAGGGTAGGTGGAAAAGTTTCGGGCCTACAGAAATTTGAATTCAAAAGATGCGGGAGGGAAGCCAGTGGAAACAGGGGGGGGGTGCAAATCATGAAGTTAGGAAAAAAAGGCGGGTGGAGGAAGGGAACAAGTCATGTCATAAAAGCCGCGAGAAGGAGGGCGGCGGGCAAGCCCTGTAAATACTTTCGATGCAGAAGCGTTTCGAATTTTTCTTCAGGTGATGCGTTTGATTCCTACGAGGGCGGAGCGAAAAGTTTTAAGCCTGCACTCAGAAAAATGGAGGCTAACTCGACGACCTACATACGGCATAATTGGCCTCGGGCAGACGCGCGTTCGCCTGCATGTGGGCAAGTAAAACTGAGTTGACCTGTGGTCGGAGAAATTCTGAAATTAAGCCACCAGCAGGTGAAGTAGGGCATTGGGAGCTGCACGAGTTGACCTTAGATAGGTTAACTTTGACCGCTAGCTGGCTTACAGACACCTCTGTAAGGTCAGAGTTAACCTGAGAAAAAGTTGACCTGGACATTTTTCTGAGTGTGTCAAGAAAACCATCGGAATTCCGGCAAAATTTTCCCTGTACCCCAGAATATACGAACTCATATTTAAGCTAAATTGGTCGCGAGGTTTTTAAATGAAAGCCATCTGAAATCAATCGGTTGACTAATTTTCGGATTTCAACTCTGAGAGACTTTTCAATTTCAGGCCGCGATTTTGTTCGCCCCTTTCCATTGTCCGGAAATTTTTTCCGGAAACAGGAGTGGTATTCCGAAACTGGTCTCATTCGTTTGTTTCGAGTTAGAAGGAAAAGCGATATTCGCTATCTCTGTTTCGCCCTGTCATTTATTTTGGTCGAAACAGAGACAGCGAATACTACTTTTTCTTCTAACTCAAAACAAGCGCTTGAAACAAATTACGGAATACCACTCCAGCTTTACGAAAATTCCCTCACAATTCGTTGAGTTTTTCCCTGTCATGCCCGAAACTTTTGATTCAGCCCTCCATCCAGTAGCATTTCTAAGAAAACAAAATTGTAATCAAATCTGCTAAACGATGATGGAATACAGAAGTCCAACGGGAAGTTGAATTCGGTGCGGTGTTGTTTTATCGGCATTTGCACCAATCGCCCGAATATCGCATTATTACCTCTGCTCCCGTTTTCCTCTAAATACGTAACAATTTTTGGAAGAAACATTAAAGCAAAAGAAGAAGAAATAAATAATAAAAAAAAAATAGAAAGAGCAACAAAAATTATTGTGACTCATGACGAAATGCTAAAAATAACCACAGACGATGTTGTTGCCATCAAAACGTAAACTTTTGTTGTCAGAATGGATGGAAAGAAAATCTCTCAAACTTGAAATCTTGCCATCATAAAAATGTAAGAAAATCACACACACCTTGGCTAGGCGGTAAAATAAATCATCGAGTGTGACACAAAAAGGTGTTAAAAACGGAAAACTTTGATTAGAGTTTCGCCGTTTTCCATTAGAAAAGTTTTCCTGATGACGGAAGGTGCGGAAGGGAAATGTGACGTTCGTCACCGCTGTTGACATTTAAAGGCAATGGGAAATAAACAAATGTCGCCAGAATCTCGTTGTGGATTTGTTTTTATTGGTTTTCTCAACCAAATTGACTTTATTTCGTCCGCTGGACCAAATATTCACACTTTCAACTGTAGATTTTCAAAGTAAACAGTCATACGGTCGTAAATCCTGTGTCACGATTAGTAAAAATGGACCGTATGTCAATATCCCGACGGCGCGCAATTTCACAAAGGCTGAAAATCGATTTACAGCCTTATGACTTTTTCACCGAATATCCTGTCAAGGGGGCAAAAAATAGTAGTAGATATCCTTGCTCTTACCTGTTGGGCGACAGGCTCCAAAATACTCTCGATTGTTTTCGTGTGAAACACAGGCATTTCTCTGGCTAGATTTTCACAAAAACAATAAACTTATTCAAACAAAACGCCTCAAAATGAATGAATCGACGAAAATAAAATTCAAAAAAAAAAATTCAAATGTCCATCTATGGATTTTATTTTAATTAAAAAGAAAACTGTCTTAATTGATGAATGAAAACATCTAAAAGAATGAAGCAAAACACTTAAACACTAAATAACACCCGATTCTAATTTAAATCAATCGAAATTACAACATTTTTTCCCCCCCGAAATTACAAATTGAATTTCGAATGGAAAATAACAACAACAACAACAACAGCAGCAACAACTAGAAAGAGACCCTAAACAAATTTATTAAAATTTGGCCAATATAAATTTATAAAAGCTTTTTTTTTTGTAATAAATCTTTTCAAATCAACAAAAAAATAATTAAATTTTGAAAGAATTGCCCGTACAGAGACGCGACAAAAAAATGACGACAGAACCGAATCAGCTCCCGTCTGTAAATGCTGTCGAATTGCTAGCCGAAGAGAATAAAACCCGATTCGATTGTCCGACTCTGAGAGAAATGTGTGGAAAGGGTTGGGACTTTCTCGGAATAAACGGTAGATCTGCCCGACATTTCAAAAGTTTTTAATATTCTACTACTCTACACACTCAATCTACTGCCATTTCCTATTAGCAAGAGATCACTTCAAAATCAGATGTTTTTATAATCTGAATACTAAAAAATACTAACAAATTAAATCGAATTGCTGACGATACCATAATGTCGAATTTTAATGCTTTGTTTAGCATTAGAATTTGGATCCGCCTGAAAGTGCGAGTAGAACAAAAGCCTATAGGAAAACAAAATTCAGTTGGTTATACATAAGGTGGCCTATAGTAAGGCGTGGTCTGTGCTTTTCTTTAAAGTTTTTTCTCTTCGGAAAATGGTTTTGAAAAATTAACAAACATAAAACAAATTCCAGCATTGGGATTCACTTTACGTTCCCCTTTTCCTCCTCCCTTACTCGAGCTACTTTTCAGTAGATTTATGTTAGAGCTCGACAAACATCTGTGCCAAATTTGAGACCGATCGGTTCGGCAATTTCCCCACGAAAGAGTAAAATGTAGGAAAAACAAAGCTTAAGATTTCTTACCCCCTCCCCTTACTCCTCCCACCTTCCTGGCTACTTTTAAATGGGTTTATGTTAGAGATGGACCCCCGATGATTATCTATGTCGAATTTCAGGCCAATCGGTTTAGTAGTTTCCCCGCGAAAGAGTAACATAGTACAAAAAGTAAGTTTCGGATTAACTTTTACCCCTCCCCTTGCAACCCCCACCGCTCAGGCTAGTTTCCAATATGTCTATGCTGGAACCAGGCCTATAGCGAATATCCATGTAAAATTTCACGTCAATCGGTTCAGCCGTTTCACGTGAAAGAGGAACAGCAGACACCGACTCATTTGCGTATATTAGTACTAGCTTGCATACCCCCGGTGGCGCGTTAAAGTTTTTTTTGTATAAGTTTCATATAAAAAAATCTTATCCTTGCAGAACTTTTCATTTCGAATTAGTCCAACACCGGATTCGTGATCAGCGATCCGGAAAACACCCTTATGCAAAAATTGGCCGGGGAAAACGGGAAAGGATATTTCGGTTATCCTTACAGGACCTTCCTGCCAACAAAATGATTCGCTCCTATCGTCACAGAACTCAAATTTTCTAAATTCAAAAATACGAAATGTTATTGAAATCTTCCTAATTCGAAGACTGTATTAAAATCTATGAATTTGTATATTATTCTATTTATATGTTCAAAAAAGCTTGAATATAAAAATCTACTACCCATTTTTTGTGAATATGCTAAGTTTTGGACATTCTAAAGTTTCAACCCTGGCACATAGCCAGGTAGCATATCCCGCGTGCCCGCCACCTCCTAAAGATTTCCTTCAAAAGCGAATTGGCAAGAGTTTTAACGACTTGAAGCACGTTCACGAACGATAAATTTGCTTCAGCCATGCCATTTGTTTGGGCGATGAGAGACGTTTGAAGGCGTCATTACACCATCGTTTGGGTAGAAAATCCACTGAATAACAGATGCTCCGGTTTTGTTTTCAACCGAATCAAAAATCCTTGAACTATTTTCACTTGCGTGAATCAATATTATGTTTTCTATCACAAAAACATTTGCTATACTATGCCGAAATCCCGGTTTTTACCGCCCCCCCCCCCCCCCCCCATTCCTCATGGCCCGTCTCCTGCTCCTTCTGCTAATATCCCGCCTAATTCTGTAAGGTTTCGATTTAAAAGAAAAAACGAAATCCTTATTCGGTGTCCTTTTTGTAAAAATTAAATTTTTCTTGAGCATCTTCCTCCCCCTACACCCCCCCCCCCCACACCATTCGTGATATCGAAAAACGGACAACGGATTCTTAATGAGAGGCCCGAAAAAACCCCCTATGCCCAACATTTTGTAATAATTTTGTTTTTAAATTTTATTTTGTAAATTTTTGAAATTTTTCAAAAAAATCTCAAGAAAATTTCAACTCTCAAGAAAAAAATGTTTTTCAAAAAAAAGTACTTCGGTTTCAGGAAAACCAAAAACCACACATCCTTTAGGATCCTTTTATCTATCAAAAACAATTTTCAGCAAGTCGATAGGCCAAAAATTAAGCGAGGGACAAAGAGTTTTCCAAATGTCGGATCCTTAAAAATTGAATTCTTTTTTCTCGGAAACGGCTAAAAGGATTTTGCTGAAATTCGGAATCTTAGAGTTTTCGGGGACTAGGAATCGATATCCGGTGTCCTTTTTGAGGAAAAAAGGATTTCTCAAGGACCTCGTCCTTGTACCGCCCAAACCGCACCGCCCCCCTCAAAAAGGATACCGGATATCGATTCTCCGTCCCCGATAACCTCTAAGTTCTGAATTTCAGGCCGATCGGAGGACTTGAATTTTTCGTCCTTAAAAAAAGTGAAGGGGTCCCCCTTGCGATTTTTTCAAAATTTTGAAATGTCTCGGATTTTGCTGAAATTTGGTATAGGGGGGTTTTTATGGCCTCTGATTAAGAATCCGTTGTCCGTTTTCCGATATCACTAATGGTTTGGGCGGTGTAGGGGGAGGACGAACCTCAAGAAAAATTTATTTTTTACAAAAACGACAAGGAAGTGGCTCCCCCTTTTTTCCTTTTAAATCGAATCCTTACAGGATTAGGCAGTACATTAGCAGAAAAAGCATAACGCGGGGCAAGGGGTGGGATGGAAGGCTAAAAAGCTTTTAATTTTAGGATGTAGTAGACCTTGACAAGTAAAAATGTTCGCATACGGCGTATTTTTATGTAAATTTTCTGCATATGGCCGCTCTTTCTGAAATTCTTTTTTCCTGCGGCAGATTTTTTGAATTCTTCCCCATAGAACCTATTTTATTATCAAAAAATTGGAATTTCAAATTTCAATTTTGTCAAAAAATCGCAAATATTCAGAATAAAATCGCAATTTCTCAATATTTCTTTTTGAATTTTTCTGCAAATATTCAGAATAAAAAAGGAATTTAAGGCGTTTTACCCTAATAAACGATTTACCTTAATAAATGATTTTACCTGCCCAAAAGCAAAAACAGGTAAACTTTTATTTTGAACAGTGTTTCAAATCGTGAAACTCTTTTTCTAAGAAAAATTTCGACTGCAGCCAGGCGTAAAAAGTGTGGTCGAAAATTGAGTACACCACCATATGAACTGTTTTTTAAAATGTTTTTTATCGAATTTTTTTTGCACTCAACGAAAGAAGAATTTTCACTTTGATTTCATTGAAATCGAACGACACTTACCGAAAAGTATGCAAAAAATTGCATACTTTTCGGTAAGCCAAAAAGGACTACTATACATGGATGGTTGCCACTAAAAAAAAAGAATACTTAGAAGGTCTTTTAACCTTCTTTCGCATATATTAAGTTTCATCAAAATTCAAGGAGACATCTTCGTGAATCTTTCTTGTTAGTTGGGCGACACCTTAAGATTTCTTGACTTCCATTTCTTAGCGAATGTATTTATTTTCTGAGGCGAATACGAAAAATACGAATGATAAGAACTTTATTTTATTGAACTGAAATTTTCCAGTGAAGCTCAATGAATTTTTCTCTTTCCGTTGATTCTTGAATTTTCCTTTGGACTCAATGGGAAAATTTACGATTTACGAAAGAGTTTTCTCGAAAAAAAAAAATTATAAATTCCGCGACAAAATGGGATTTTTGAATAAATTTTCATAGGTGTTTGCACATATTTTCATCTCCTTAAAGAAAATTCATCTGTCTACGCCCCTGCTTAAAGAAATATCGTAAAGAATCATAAAATCTCTCGCGACGTTCAAAACATTGTCTTGAATGCATTGCCATTTCATCAGTAACATTCGTTTCAGAGTGAATTTTGTTAAGAAATTTTTCAATAAAATTTTTTTTAATTCAAGTGTTTCGTCTGAATGTATTTTGTTTGTGAATATAGCTTTTCCCCCCGCCTGTTTTTCATCCTCTCCCTAGCATTTATAAAAGACTTCTCGAAAACTACTTGCTATGAAATTTTACAGAGATGTTTGGTACTGGAATGGAACGATTCTATGAAGTTTTGGCGGTAATCCGTTAACCGGAAGTAAGCAAAATTGCGCTTTTTTAAAAATCGCAATTTCGTTTTTCGCAATTTACTCCGAAACTATGCATTTTTCGGTAGTCTTTGGTATAACGAAAGTTGGAGACAATAAAATTTCCAACATTTTTGTCTTTCGCTAGAACTTTATATCCCAAGCCGTTATATAAAAAAAATATACCGTTATTTCAATAGGATTTTACATAAAGGTGCCACTCCACATAGGAGTAAATACGCGAGTAACTCTCAAAAACTCTCGAGAGTTACTCGCAGGAGGTTGTCCATTTGAGAGTTAATTTCGGCGATTTTTCTCTTTTCAAGACCAATATCTTGTTTTCTTTGACATCTTGCTTTGGCGAGTTCTCAAGAGCTAATAGCGAAATTCAGACGCCATTCGTACTGGTGAGCTACTCTCCGAGAGTTCAGTGGAGGCCTGTCGACTAGAGAGTAGAATCACTTTTGACAGCTCGCGAGTTTCTGCGAGCGACTCTCAGAGACGTGTCCATTTGCGAGTAGCTGCTATCGAGAGGTTCTCGCCTCATGTGGAGCGGCACCTTAAGGATTTTACATAACTCATTCAATCGGATCACTGCTTCCCCCCTCTCCCAAACAAATGAAATACTTTATTCCTGTTTTCTCAAAAACTGCGCTTCGTATCGAAAAATGTGTTTAGAATATGATTTTACATAACCGTTCCATACATCAAAATATAATCGGACCATTTCTTTCCCCCTCTCCCATGCAAATGTATTTTTTTAAACAAACATTTTGTCTATCGTCACATAGAAGAATATTTGACGATTGACTCCTGGCGATTGTAGCTTTTCTTACCATATGTTGTAGCTTTTCTTAACTTAATTTTTTCCCCTTAATGCGATAAAGTTTTTTGTATTATTTAAATGAGCCAGGGATGCGATTAGCATTGAAAGTCGTTAAAAGATAACAATTGTTTTATTACAGATGTCTGACCATTTGTTTTGTTGTTGTTAGTTTTTTTTTTAACCATGATTTGGATCTCATCTACCATCCCTAGTTCCGCGATAAAAAAAACAAAAACAATTGCGAGCGGACAATCAGAGAAAAAAAAACAAAAGCGCATTCCCTACTAATCGCCGGAAACTAGCGTTAAAAGAGTTAAAAAATATGATTTTTTGTGACTTGTCACAAAAGAAAAATTCTCATATCGATAAGACGGGAGGGAACTCCGTTAAACGCCGCACGCACGACGAAAAATCAAAAACCCTCTGAAAACGGACGGAACTTCAGAAATCTGTTAGCGGGCAAACAGCGAGGAGTTCCGAATTTATTTATTTACCGGTTTTTGGAAAAATTTCTGATTATTTTTTTTTTTGAAATTCGAATTTCTCACACGATGAAATTTCAAATTTTACGCTTGGTGTTAGTTTTTAGTAGTTTTCGTTCAATATTTGTTGATGCTGTGATACGGGAGCGGCCCCAACGGCAGAATTGTGTCCCGCCGACTTTGAAAAATGGCCATATCCGACCGAAACAGCGTGGGAAACTCCTACGCTTCGAGTGCGCCAGGGGATTCACGTTAATGGGGAATACGTACGCTGCCTGTGTTGATGGACATTGGGATACACAGTTTCCGTTTTGTGCAAGTGAGTTGGGGGTTGTTTTTCGCAACAGTAACAACAAAAAAAAAGTTAAAAAATTGAACATCCCTGCTTTTGGCAAAGGAAAAATCGCGTGATTTTTGATTAATTTCTTGCGCAATTTCATCTGAATCGGTCAGTCTGTCTGTCAGTCTATCTGTCTGTATGTCAGTCACCCTGTGTACAAGATTTCACAAAAATTACTTGAGCTAAAACCATGAAATTCTACAAGGATGTATGGTCCTGGAATAGGGCGATCCTATCAACTGTTGGTAGAAATCCGTTAACCAGAAATAAGCAAAATGGCGGCTTTAATTTCGTTTTTTGTTATTTTTACTCCGAAACTACGCGTTTTTCAGTGGTCTTATGTAGGATAAAACTTCAAGACAATAAAATTTTCTACATTTTAGTCTTTCACTAGAACTCCATATCCAAACCCGTTATCGAGATCTGCCATTATTAAAAAAACTTCAGTTTTTTTGCCATTATCTCGAAAAAATAACGAGTTTTTGATACTTTAATATACATATGACATGAATTGAAAAGAATAATTTTTGCCACGATTTTGTCTTATACTGTTATATAGTATCTTTTATCGTTATTGAAATATTTCCATTAAAAGTTTAAAAAATAGGTTTTGAGGCGAAATTTCATCTCAATCGGTCGACTGGCTTTCGGGTTGGAAGCTCTGAGCCGAAATTTCAATTCACCTGTAGGCGATTCGACCGATTGTACTGAAATTCGATTGCTGTTGGACTGACATTTTCTATCTGAATCTCTAAATCGGTAACCGTTTGTCGAGACTGGCTGGAAATTCGGCTCAAAACTCTTAAAACTGGTCTCCAAACTTCTAAAAGAGGGTTTCAACCCCTCCCCCCTCTAACCCTTGAGGGTTTTTAAAGCAACCTCTACATTTTTTTTTGAAAATTTTGTGGGTAATTTTGTGTCAAAAATCACGTGTTTCCGCTGCCCAAACATTCGTACAGGGTGATAATTTTTGGAATTTCCCCGAAAATAAAAAAAATTCCCCTTAGAACGCGGCTGCCCGGATGCTGCGACGCCTGAAAATGGCTTCGTAATCACCAACGATCGCGGATTATACGCCACTGCATTCTGCAAAGAGCATTTCCAGCTTGCCGGAAGTCTAATGGCGTACTGCAACGGAACATCATGGGATCGGCCGCTTGGCACATGCCGACGTAATTATTTCATTTTGAAATTCCCATTTCTTGTGGTTTACACTTTTCAAAAAAAAAAAAATCATTGAAAATTTCATACAGCTTCGACGAATTCGAGTGTGAATCGGAAATGCGATTTCGAAGTTGACGATCAATGCGGATGGACGAATGACGAAAGCAATGATAATTTCGAATGGCGACGGGAGACGAGCGTGAATACAATTCAAAAGCTTCGAACGGGACCAAAAGTTGATCATACTATTGGCCATGGAAATAACGGCCATTTTATGCTGCTCGAGTCGAAAAATCGACTACCAATGGAGGTGTCACGTTTGATTTCGCCCGTTTATCCGGCGAATTTCAGTCAAAATTCGTGTTTCCGGTTTTATTATCACATGTACGGCGCCTCGGTGGGTTCTCTGCGGGTTTACATTATGCCAGAGTCCGTCGATATGGAAACTGTGACGCAGGAAAACAAGTGAGTAGCGTACGTCATTGCAATGTGTTGCCCGATGTAAGTTAGAAAGGAGAGATATGTAGAGAGGGAGAACGAGATCGGAGCCGCAGCTAGGAATGGACAGCAGTTGAAACAGGGCCCATCAGTCAAAAGGGGCGAACAGAGGGGGGCCGAATTGAATACTTTCAAAAAGCGCTGGCAAACTCTTTGAAAAAGCCCTAAAAATGTCCAGGGTGGGGAGGGGTGGAATGGAATGGCTACGACCACCATTCAACTCTTCAAAAGTGGCGCCAAAAACCTCTCCCCAGCCTCCTATAAATGCCTGAAAATTTTTCAACAACTTTTTGGGTGGTTTCCCGGCGCTTCGGGTCGTTATGGGGATAATTTGTTGGCGCCCTTTTTAGGCAATGTGAACCCTTCCTAGCTGCAGTTCTGTGAAAATTATTTTCGATCTATGGAAGAAAATTTTCTCTCGCATAAAAAATGATCGAACAATTTTACCTTATAAACTCTGGACATGGCATCAAATCTCAATTACACTGAAATGGACTTTTAGGTATTTGTATTTCGAAAAATCTGGCAATCAACAAAACAAATGGCACGAGGAGGAATTCGAAATCGAAGAATACGACGAAGCGTTTCAAATAATAGTCGAGGGTTCCGCCGGTTCAGGACGACTAAGTGATATCGCAATTGACGATGTGGCACTACTAATTGACGATGAATGCCCGAATCAGTCACCGCCATCGGTGACCACCGAAACGACACTCTCCGAAGAAGGTTTGCCGGAAAAGAGCAGTTCTTTTGTGCTTCGAGATATCACTGAAATTTCGCAATTTTTTTTTGTAGATGGCAGCACTGGGGAAACGAATGGTGGGATTTTCGACTATCAGTCGTGTCAAAATCGATGCAATGAAACCGTTTCGACGTCACCAGTACAACCGCCGCTAATACGGATTACGAGTGGCGAGGGGAGCGGAGGTTTCATTAAGACGTGTGACTGTTTTTCGGAATGTGAGGACAGTTTTACGTGCTGTCCGGATTACCGAGACGTTTGTGTGTTTAGTAAGTCGGGCAGGGGTGTAAAATCTGGAGGGTGTTTCTACATGGAAAGTTTGACGGTTAAAAAAAGATTTTTTTTCTCGTTCTTTTTTCTTGAAAAAATTTCCATGTGGAAAGTCCAACCGGGATCCCAGTTTCGATTCGAAAATATTTAAAAATTATTTCCCAGGTTCTACAGAATCAAACTCCGCCACTGAAATACAATATTTTATTAGTAGTGCCATCCCTTATGAAACACCCGTTACAACCACTATTACTACGTCGGAAAAACCCGCTATTGTAACAGAAATCATCCGTCAAGTTACAAATTCGACGTGGTTATCTTTTCTGAACGTCACTGATCCAACAACAACAGCGCTGGCAACACCGAAAAGAACGCCATCTATGACAAGGACAACGATTCAAACACAGGGTGATACGTTGGCCACCCAGAAATTTCGTCCAGTGACTTCTGCTGGCACACTTTGGACTAGAGCAATTTCGTTGGCAACAAAAATTCCACGACTACGTAAATTAATTGCGACCGGTAAATCCGCCATTTTAAAACATTTTGTTTTTTGCTACCTTGAAATTATTTGAATTTTTTTTTAGACCTGCCCCGTGAGACGATTTCCGTTGTCGATGCAGTCTCTGACACCGCGAGCCTTGACACGGACCCTATCGTATCGCCATTATTAATAATAGTTGTTTGTTTAGTTGTATTTCTATTCCTTATTCTAATGTTCGGCATCGTATTTCGTTATTATCGGCAAAACTATGGTCCGGAGAACTATAAAAAGAATTCAGCCAAAAAGTCTAGTCAACATTCGAATGATGAGGATTTCAGTGAGATACGATTTTTGACATCCGATGAGCATTTAGATTTTACGTTACAATCGCCAGTTGATAGAATTATAGAAACGTCTGTTAGTGATGAAATTGTATTGACAAGGTGTAATAAAACTGCGTAGGGGGTGGAAACGTATAGTTAGAAAGGAGTGACGAAGGAGATTAACATCTCGATTCTGATAGTCGTGTCGTTTTCGGCAAAAGCCGTTTTACGTGTTTTTGTTGGTAGAAAAGCACTAACAATGGGCCGAGTGAATAAAGTCAAGGAAATGCTTTTACTAGAAATTCATCAGATTTTAGTACACATTTTATATGGAGTTTTGTACTAAAATATGCTAATCTGCAAGGAAAAGTATTTGCTAGATTTTATTCACACGACCCAATAACACGTAAAACGACACGACTAGCAGAATCGAGGTGTACAAATTGCCTCAAAACCATATCAAATTTTACTAAATTGTTTCAAAAATAACATCACAGCATCACTCGTTACGCCCTTTCCCCGCAAATGCCAGAAAACCACCACCAAAAAAAAACCTGAAATATTGAATCAAAAACTTCAAATTGTAAATCATTTGACCGATTGAGCTGAAATGTTGGGTTTCACGTATTTTAGACCCGGGGAGAGTGGGTGAGAGGAGTTTTTGGTGGTTTTGGGAGATTATTTGAAAAGTTTTTGGTAGTTTTGGGAGATTATTTGAAGAGTTTTCGGTGGTTTTGGGAGATTATTTGAAAAGTTTTTGGTGGTTTTGGCCCAAGTAGTACAAAAGGTCAAAAAGTGGTCGTCGCGACCATAAAGTGTCGATGTTAAAGTCACTACGACCATTTTACGACCTTTTGTGCTCCTTGGGGGGAGATTATTTGAAGAGTTTTCGGTGGTTTTGGGAGATCTTTTGAAGAATTTTGGGAGATTTTTAAGAAATTTTGAATTTTTGGATTTTTTGTGAAATTTGGGAGAATTTTTGGGCAATTTTGGGGAGAATTTTTGGGACGTTTTCGAATAATTTTGAGTAATTCAAGATTTTTTTTAAGAATTCGATGTGGTTTTGAGGAATGTTAAGAGAATTTTTTTTAATAAATCCCGCAATTTCTTTGTTACTTAAAGAATTGTTCACCCCCCACCCCCACACACTCGTCAAAATCACAGGATTTAATACTAGAATCTCACCTGAAAACTACTAATATCGCATATATCGGAATTCTACCATGCACAGGCCGTAATACTGGAATGTCAGAAGAAGAAGAGAATAAAACAGCAAAAACAATTGATTTTATTTACTTTTATTTTAAGTTTTTTTCTTTGCTGGTTTTCTTTTTGGATGCGACAAGATTTAAATAATGCATTTTAACAAATTTCGTAACAAAATATCAACAGTTCTAAATCAGTTTCTAAATAACAAAAAGAAATCTTTTCTAAAAAGAAATAGTATCCGTAATACGTTTTAAATAATAATAATAATAATAATAAAAAAAAACTTTACCATCTACATATATTGAAATATTTTGATAACTATACTTGAATATAACTTTTCACATGTCAGTTTTCGAATCAATTTATGATATTGATTCAGATTTTACGAAAAAAAAAAATACTTTTACTTGAAATATAAGTATTTATTTTTATATAGTTTTAAATTTGGAACGGGAAATGTATGTAAAAATGGTCCCCTCCCTTCCCCTATTCATAAATTTTGTTTCTTTGTTTTTTTTTATATTTTTTTATAAATATAATATTCCTAGTATAGATTTTTTTTGTTTTTTTTTTAAATTTTTTCCTTATATTAATAATAACTAAATGATAAAAGTCTGCTACGATTTTTCTTTATTACTTATTATAAATGTTTTTGGTGCTAATAGTGATCCGCCAGTTGATGGCTGCTGCTGCTGCTGCTGCTGCTGCTGTTGAGATCCAATTGAATGTTGTGTATCATCCTTTCCACTATTATTACAACTATGATTACCTATTGGTATAGCATATGTATTACAACCGCTATTTAATTTAGTATTATGTGCCGTTATTGGCATCATTTTTGACATTAATGTTGTATGATGTTGACCCCCTGTACCACCGATACTAGCGCCACCTCCTAGGACGCAACCACCACCTAACACTGATGTCTGGCTATGATGATGGCCGCCGCCAAGTATTGACATGTCAACGATTGACGTTTCGATATTGCCGCCACAGGCCAAATTTGTTGCTATTAGGCCACTTGTGTTGAATGTCGGTACCGTTATTGACGTAGCCGATTGTAAATTCGGTGATAGTAGCTTAGCTAACGACGGATGAATAACCGTTGTTGTCTGTCCACCATCCTTAGACGATAATAATGCAGGTGCGCCGGTGCTAGCATTTGCGGCGGTTACGTTTGGCTTTAATGATTTCAGGCTAATAGTTTCAGCCGATAATGGTGGCTGCTGCTGATGTCCGAATGATGATGATGATGATGCTAACTCATAAGCGATGCCACCCCATGCCAATTTGTAGACGCGTGTCCGCCATCGAATCGCTGGATCCCATAATGCGTGTAGAAATAGATATGGTCCACTGATTTCACGAAACAGCCATCCAACAACAAAATCGAATTTGTTAAATGGTAGCGATCCATTCTAGAATTGAGAAAATTTATTTCATTAGAGGGTGGTTCTAGGCAGGAAAATCAATGACAGAAAGAAAATTCCGCTCCACCAAAATGGTGAAAATCACCCAAATTAGGGGGGGAGGGGTTACGAATGGCAATTTTTACTGGTGGTATTGTATTTATGAAAAATGTCGACCTCTTAATTTTGCCATTATTACAAAAATGTCTGTCAGTCTATCTGTCAGAAATTCTACAGGCATGTTTGGTTCTGGAATGGGACGATCCTATCAGAAACTAAAAAAATAGATTTTTGCAAATTCAGTCAAATTTTTGTAAAAACCAGGCTTCTACTTGCTGAAATTGAGGTTAGTTGACAAATTTCTGAATCTTGATAAAATTTCTAAGGATTTCAGACATTTGAACGTTTTTTTTTCTACCAAAAATTTGGTTTTGGTTCCTCCAATTCTAGAAATGGTTGGTGCCAACTCTTTTCGCCCCCCTTTCCAGAACAAACACCACCCACTCGCTTCTAAAAAAAAACTTTTCGAATTCTCAACCTTTAACACACACACACACACATCACAATTCTTACCTGAACAATTGATAAAAGTATCCAATCGGATAGGAACCACATTAAAATATGAATTAAATAAAAAACTAGTGAATCCCAATTGAATAGCAGCGAGACGGCCCACGATGCAAAAGCTCCAACCACCATACATTCAGATAACGGTTCCAATAGTATTGTTGTCGGTACCATCGCCACACGTAATTTCGCCCAACGTGTCAGCCTCGCCTGAAAATTACTAATATCGCATACACCGGAATTTTGCCATGCCGGTTGACTGCTAATACGCGTCTTCCAACCGTTATCTGTCATTGCCTTGGCTATAAAGAAATCCTCAGCTAAATAGCAGCCGAAACGTCGAAGGCCACCTAATTTATTGATAACATTTTTACGTAATAGGCACGACATTCCCGTATGGCAGTTGATACCAAGAAAATCAGCACTCAAATAAATTCGCGACTGCACTGTACCAAAGAAGATCTGCAAGAAACCAAAAAAGGAAAAAAAAACTGAAACAAAGATTGATTTTTTTTTTGTTTTGTAGTATTTACCTTTTCAAAAGTAGCAGCAAATCCATCCCGATCACAGGTGAATGGCATCTGATGTACTAGGCCTATCGTATCAGTCATATGTTGGACCATGTCCAATAAGGTGTCTTCTTTCACTGAAAAGATTTCATGAAAATCGGTTATTAATTGGAATGGTTGATCGGGAAATACATACAAAAATATTGATTTTCGAAAAGGTCTCGGAAATATTTTTCCTGCCTAGAGCTACCCTCCAAAAATTCCAAAAAAAATATTTCCAGCCTCGAAAAGGTCTCGGAAATATTTTTCCTGCCTAGAGCTACTCTCTAAAAATTCGAAAAAAATATTTCCAGCCTCGAAAAGGTCTCGGAAATATTTTTACTGCCTAGAGCTACCGTCTAAAAATTCGAAAAAAAATATTTCCAGCCTCGAAATGGTCTCGGAAATATTTTTCCTGCCTAGAGCTACCCTCCAAAAATTCCAAAAAAATATTTCCAGCCTCGAAAAGGTCTCGGAAATATTTTTCCTGCCTAGAGCTACTCTCTAAAAATTCGAAAAAAATATTTCCAGCCTCGAAAAGGTCTCGGAAATATTTTTACTGCCTAGAGCTACCGTCTAAAAATTCGAAAAAAAATATTTCCAGCCTCGAAAAGGTCTCGGAAATATTTTTACTGCCTAGAGCTACCATCTAAAAATTCGAAAAAAATATTTCCGGCCTCGAAATGATTTCGGAAATATTTTTCCTGCCTAGAACTACTTTCTAAAAATTCGAAAAAAAATATTTCCAGCCTCGAAAAGGTCTCGGAAATATTTTTCCTGCTTAGAACTACCCTCTAAAAATTCGGAAAAAATATTTCCAGCCTCGAAAAGGTCTCGAAAATATTTTTCCTGCCTAGAGCTACCGTCTAAAAATTCGAAAAAAAAAATATTTCCAGCCTCGAAAAGGTCTCGGAAATATTTTTCCTGCCTAGAACTACTCCCTAAAAATTCGAAAAAAATATTTCCAGCCTCGAAAAGGTCTCGGAAATATTTTTACTGCCTAGAGCTACCGTCTAAAAATTCGAAAAAAAATATTTCCAGCCTCGAAAAGGTCTCGGAAATATTTTTACTGCCTAGAGCTACCATCTAAAAATTCGAAAAAAATATTTCCGGCCTCGAAATGATTTCGGAAATATTTTTACTGCCTAGAACTACTCTCCAAAAATTCGAAAAAATATTTCCAGCCTCGAAAAGGTCTCGGAAATATTTTTACTGCCTAGAGCTACCGTCTAAAAATTCGAAAAAAAATATTTCCAGCCTCGAAAAGGTCTCGGAAATATTTTTACTGCCTAGAGCTACCATCTAAAAATTCGAAAAAAATATTTCCGGCCTCGAAATGATTTCGGAAATATTTTTCCTGCCTAGAACTACTCTCTAAAAATTCGGAAAAAATATTTCCAACCTCGAAAGGGTCTCGGAAATATTTTTCCTGCCTAGACCCACCCTCTAAAAATTCGGAAAAAATATTTCCAGCCTCGAAAAGGTCTCGGAAATATTTTTACTGCCTAGAACTACTCTCTAAAAATTCGAAAAAAATATTTCCAGCCTCGAAAAGGTCTCGGAAATATTTTTCCTGCTTAGAACTACCCTCTAAAAATTCGGAAAAAATATTTCCAGCCTCGAAAAGGTCTCGGAAATATTTTTACTGCCTAGAGCTACCGTCTAAAAATTCGAAAAAAAATATTTCCAGCCTCGAAAAGGTCTCGGAAATATTTTTACTGCCTAGAGCTACCATCTAAAAATTCGAAAAAAATATTTCCGGCCTCGAAATGATTTCGGAAATATTTTTCCTGCCTAGAACTACTTTCTAAAAATTCGGAAAAAATATTTCCAACCTCGAAAGGGTCTCGGAAATATTTTTCCTGCCTAGACCCACCCTCTAAAAATTCGGAAAAAATATTTCCAGCCTCGAAAAGGTCTCGGAAATATTTTTACTGCCTAGAACTACTCTCCAAAAATTCGAAAAAAATATTTCCAGCCTCGAAAAGGTCTCGGAAATATTTTTCCTGCCTAGAGCTACCGTCTAAAAATTCGAAAAAAAATATTTCCAACCTCGAAAAGGTCTCGGAAATATTTTTACTGCCTAGAACTACTCTCTAAAAATTCGAAAAAAATATTTCCAGCCTCGAAAAGGTCTCGGAAATATTTTTCCTGGTTAGAACTACCCTCTAAAAATTCGGAAAAAATATTTCCAGCCTCGAAAAGGTCTCGAAAATATTTTTCCTGCCTAGAGCTACCATCTGAAAATTCCAAAAAAATATTTCCAGCCTCGAAAAGGTCTCGGAAATATTTTTCCTGCCTAGAGCTACTCTCTAAAAATTCGAAAAAAATATTTCTAGCCTCGAAAAGGTCTCGGAAATATTTTTACTGCCTAGAGCTACCGTCTAAAAATCCGAAAAAAAATATTTCCAGCCTCGAAAAGGTCTCGGAAATATTTTTACTGCCTAGAGCTACCATCTAAAAATTCGAAAAAAATATTTCCGGCCTCGAAATGATTTCGGAAATATTTTTCCTGCCTAGAACTACTCTCTAAAAATTCGGAAAAAATATTTCCAACCTCGAAAGGGTCTCGGAAATATTTTTCCTGCCTAGACCCACCCTCTAAAAATTCGAAAAAAATATTTCCAGCCTCGAAAAGGTCTCGGAAATATTTTTCCTGCCTAGAGCTACCATCTAAAAATTCCAAAAAAATATTTCCAGCCTCGAAAAGGTCTCGGAAATATTTTTCCTGCCTAGAACTACTCTCTAAAAATTCGAAAAAAATATTTCCAGCCTCGAAATGATTTCGGAAATATTTTTACTGCCTAGAACTACTCTCCAAAAATTCGAAAAAAATATTTCCAGCCTCGAAATGATCTCGGAAATATTTTTCGTGCCTAGAACTACCATCTAAAAATTCGAAAAAAATATTTCCGGCCTCGAAATGATCTCGGAAATATTTTTACTGCCTAGAGCTACCATCTAAAAATTCGAAAAAAAATATTTCCAGCCTCAAAAAGGTCTCGGAAATATTTTTACTGCCTAGAACTACTCTCCAAAAATTCGAAAAAATATTTCCAGCCTCGAAAAGGTCTCGGAAATATTTTTACTGCCTAGAACTACTCTCTAAAAATTCGAAAAAAATATTTCCAGCCTCGAAAAGGTCTCGGAAATATTTTTCCTGCTTAGAACTACCCTCTAAAAATTCGGAAAAAATATTTCCAGCCTCGAAAAGGTCTCGAAAATATTTTTCCTGCCTAGAGCTACCATATAAAAATTCCAAAAAAATATTTCCAGCCTCGAAAAGGTCTCGGAAATATTTTTCCTGCCTAGAACTACTCTCTAAAAATTCGAAAAAAATATTTCCAGCCTCGAAATGATTTCGGAAATATTTTTCCTGCCTAGAACTACTCTCTAAAAATTCGGAAAAAATATTTCCAACCTCGAAAGGGTCTCGGAAATATTTTTCCTGCCTAGACCCACCCTCTAAAAATTCGAAAAAAATATTTCCAGCCTCGAAAAGGTCTCGGAAATATTTTTAGTGCCTAGAGCTACCGTCTAAAAATTCCAAAAAAATATTTCCAGCCTCGAAAAGGTCTCGGAAATATTTTTCCTGCCTAGAACCACCTTCTAAAAATTCGGAAAAAATATTTCCAGCCTCGAAAAGGTCTCGGAAATATTTTTCCTGCCTAGAGCTACCATCTAAAAATTCCAAAAAAATATTTCCAGCCTCGAAAAGGTCTCGGAAATATTTTTCCTGCCTAGAACTACTCTCTAAAAATTCGAAAAAAATATTTCCAGCCTCGAAATGATTTCGGAAATATTTTTACTGCCTAGAACTACTCTCCAAAAATTCGAAAAAAATATTTCCAGCCTCGAAATGATCTCGGACATATTTTTTATGCCTAGAACTACCATCTAAAAATTCGAAAAAAATATTTCCGGCCTCGAAATGATCTCGGAAATATTTTTACTGCCTAGAGCTACCATCTAAAAATTCGAAAAAAAATATTTCCAGCCTCAAAAAGGTCTCGGAAATATTTTTACTGCCTAGAACTACTCTCTAAAAATTCGGGAAAAATATTTCCAGCCTAGACCCACCCTCTAAAAATTCGAAAAAAATATTTCCAGCCTCGAAAAGGTCTCGGAAATATTTTTAGTGCCTAGAGCTACCATCTAAAAATTCCAAAAAAATATTTCCAGCCTCGAAAAGGTCTCGGAAATATTTTTACTGCCTAGAACTACTCTCTAAAAATTCGGGAAAAATATTTCCAGCCTCGAAAAGGTCTCGGAAATATTTTTACTGCCTAGAACTACTCTCTAAAAATTCGGGAAAAATATTTCCAGCCTCGAAAAGGTCTCGGAAATATTTTTAGTGCCTAGAGCTACCATCTAAAAATTCCAAAAAAATATTTCCAGCCTCGAAAAGGTCTCGGAAATATTTTTACTGCCTAGAACTACTCTCTAAAAATTCGGGAAAAATATTTCCAGCCTCGAAAAGGTCTCGGAAATATTTTTACTGCCTAGAGCTACCATCTAAAAATTCGAAAAAAATATTTCCGGCCTCAAAAAGGTCTCGGAAATATTTTTACTGCCTAGAGCTACCATCTAAAAACTCGAAAAAAATATTTCCGGCCTCGAAATGATTTCGGAAATATTTTTACTGCCTAGAACTACTCTCCAAAAATTCGAAAAAATATTTCCAGCCTCGAAAAGGTCTCGGAAATATTTTTACTGCCTAGAACTACTCTCTAAAAATTCGGAAAAAATATTTCCAGCCTCGAAAAGGTCTCGAAAATATTTTTCCTGCCTAGAGCTACCATCTAAAAATTCCAAAAAAATATTTCCAGCCTCGAAAAGGTCTCGGAAATATTTTTCCTGCCTAGAACTACTCTCTAAAAATTCGAAAAAAATATTTCCAGCCTCGAAATGATTTCGGAAATATTTTTACTGCCTAGAACTACTCTCCAAAAATTCCAAAAAAATATTTCCAGCCTCGAAAAGGTCTCGGAAATATTTTTACTGCCTAGAGCTACCATCTAAAAATTCGAAAAAAATATTTCCGGCCTCGAAATGATTTCGGAAATATTTTTCCTGCCTAGAACTACTCTCTAAAAATTCGGAAAAAATATTTCCAACCTCGAAAGGGTCTCGGAAATATTTTTCCTGCCTAGACCCACCCTCTAAAAATTCGAAAAAAATATTTCCAGCCTCGAAAAGGTCTCGGAAATATTTTTACTGCCTAGAGCTACCATCTAAAAATTCCAAAAAAATATTTCCAGCCTCGAAAAGGTCTCGGAAATATTTTTCCTGCCTAGAACCACTTTCTAAAAATTCGGAAAAAATATTTCCAGCCTCGAAAAGGTCTCGGAAATATTTTTCCTGCCTAGAGCTACCATCTAAAAATTCCAAAAAAATATTTCCAGCCTCGAAATGATCTCGGAAATATTTTTCATGCCTAGAACTACCATCTAAAAATTCGAAAAAAATATTTCCGGCCTCGAAATGATCTCGGAAATATTTTTACTGCCTAGAGCTACCATCTAAAAATTCGAAAAAAAACATTTCCAGCCTCAAAAAGGTCTCGGAAATATTTTTACTGCCTAGAACTACTCTCTAAAAATTCGGGAAAAATATTTCCAGCCTCGAAAAGGTCTCGGAAATATTTTTACTGCCTAGAGCTACCATCTAAAAATTCGAAAAAAATATTTCCGGCCTCAAAAAGCTCTCGGAAATATTTTTACTGCCTAGAGCTACCATCTAAAAATTCGAAAAAAATATTTCCAGCCTCGAAAGGGTGTCGGAAATATTTTTCCTGCCTAGAATTACCCTCTAAAAATTCGAAGAAAATATTTCCTACTTGAAATTGAATTTTGAAGTGGGTTTTGGGAAAATTTCGGGTTTTTTTAAAGTTATTTTGTGGGTTTTAAAGACATTTACGGGATTTCGCGGATGTTCAGATGTGTCTGAAGCCATTTCGGGGATTTTGATGACATGTATTTAATGCCAATTTAATAGATTTCAACGCCATTTTAAAGGTTTCGCTATGATTCTTGGGAGTCTTAGGCCATTCTTTCAATTGAGTTATCCCGCGAATTTTGAGGGTTTTTTCGACCAAGAATTTGACATAATTTCTAAGCGGTTTGCTAAAAAACTCCCTCAAAAAAACAAACTCAAAAATTAGACGTCAAATTTCTTTAATACTCACTTCGAATTCCACTATCCGATATCATCATTAAATCATATTTTGCCGCCTCATATCCAGGATTCATGTTATTAATTTTTGGATTGACACCAACATCCGAGCCACCAATAAATAATTGAGCATCAATTTGTGGATGTTTATCTAGTAAATTTTGTACAACCTCAATAGCTGGATCGTCTTTATCCTCAATACAAAACAATAATTCATACTGAAAAAAAAATAATTTTTTTAGATCAGAATTTGAGATTAGAAATTGTTGCAAGGGTTCATGGCGATTGCGGGGGCGGTGTTCAATCCGTTATGATTTTCTAGTAAAATCTTTGCTGTGAATTGCCCCGCCTCGCCGATGCCTTGCAACGGTAATGGATTTTTACTTACAGTTGGATAATTCATAGTAAAAAATGTCTCCAAATTCAGCGATAAATTCGGATCGGTGCCCATCAATGGTTTTAGTATGGAAACACCCGGTAACGGAGTCTCTCTTGGGAGGTTGCATACCTTCTTATGCAATTTGTATTTCCTAGAAACAAGAATTTGTGAAAAATCATTCAACGATTGGAAAATTTAGTCAAATTTTGAGGATTTTCAAAATTCACGGCATAGTTCTGAGTCTACCGGATGTAAAAAAAAAATGTGGTCAGCGGTCAACTTAAGACCATGCTATGATGGCGTCTCACTTACCCATAACTGATTGCTAGTAGATGTACAAGCCATTTACCACACCAAAATATGAAGAAGAATATGGCAAAACCGTAGAGAGTGTAAATCATTGGCGTCATCTTTTCTTTATTTTTTGTTTTTTTTTTTTTCTTTTCTAAGACGTTTTAGGGATTAACGCTTAACCCTTGATCACCCGCACTCGTTAATTAAAAAAAACACACACACACACACACACACAGTGTGACTAAATTTCACTAAACTTTCAAAAAAGTCTTTCAGTCATTTGACCGACGATTTTCACGGTAAGAAAACTACGGTGTTTTAATAAAAAATAATAATTTTCTTCGTGCGATTTTCGCTACGATTTTTCTTTGCGGTGTATAAAAAATCTATAAAAATTTACGTGAACTTCTTTAACCACTTGTGTTTTTTTTTAGTACCAATTTTCTACTAGTGAGATTTTTTGTTTGTTAATAAATTTGCCTTTCATGCTCGCCTCCTTAATGTAATGTTTTTTTATTTATTGGTAGAAATTTCTGCTGTCTTGATCAAAAATCTAGGATTTCACTTCGATTTTCATGATTCTTCGATAAATCAAACAAAAAATTAAAACGAAAACATTCTGTTTGGGAAAAGAATCCACAAACTCCATAACTTTTTTCTCTTTTTTTTCATATATTAATGCATTTCTTATTTTAATTATCCGACAAGTTTTCTTTGTAATACTGATATTGGCACTGAACAGAAAAAATTACGCATCTTCGGGTCATTTGTCTGAAAAAGAATTAATTTTTTAAATAAGTATTTAAAAAAAAAAAATAGAGATTATGTAAGAAGTTAAAAACGTCTAAAATCAGTTTTGAATTGAAATTGTGCACGCGTTTTTGGAAAAACCTAAGCATGTTTGTTTTCCTAAAAAGAAAACGGTGGCCAAAGATTTCGTGTCTGGCAAAGAAAATGCAAGGTTTGTGATTAAATTTTACATCCACATTCTTTGCTACGCTCCTCAGAACGTACGACCGAAAATTTCAGCCCAATCGGCACTTGAGAATGGCGAAAAAAAACGTAACTGTACGAAACCACCACCCCTCCGCTGCCCACAAAAAAACCTCACATTTGGTGGTAAAATCACCACCAAAACCCGGATGTTCAAATTTAATTTCTGGGAATTTGTGGCAATTTCAGGGCATTTTGACGCCATTTTGGGGATTTTAAATCCAAATTTATGGTTTTCGAAGATTCATTTGGTAGCTTTAAGGCTATTTCGACAGATTTTTAAAGTCGTTTCGAGCCAATTTCCAAATTGGACATTTCTTCAGGTGGCTAAGATTGCGACCGGAAAGCCAAAGCCGCTCATGAACGGAAAATTCACCCCAAAATCTGTCTGATAGCAATTAAAAACGAAATTAGGAATGTTTTTCTTGCTTTTTATACTCTATATGAGGAATCATACTAATATATAAAAATGAGTTGGTGTCTGTCTGTCTGTCCGTCTGTCTGTCTTTCTGTCTGTCTGTCTGTCTGTCTTTCTGTCTGTCTGTTCCTCTTTCACGCAAAAACGGCTGAACCGATTGACTTGAAATTTGGCATGAGTGGCTGTGGTAGTTCTGGTTCCAACGTAGGCAAGTAGCGCGAGGGGTGGGGGGGGGGAATAAGGGGAGGGGGTAAAGTGATTTCGAAACTTAGTTTTTGCGCTATGTTACTCTTTCGCGGGGAAATTACCGAGCCGATTGGCCTGAAATTTGGGATAGATGTTCTTCGGGGGCCAGCCCCAACATAGACCCATTAAAAAGTAGCCCGAGAGGTGGGGGAGTACGGGGAGGGGGTAAAGTGATCTCGAAACTTAGCTCTTCCTCTATGTTACCCTTTCGAGGGGAAACTACTGAACCGATTGGTCTGAAGTTTAGCTCCAACATAGACCATGAAAAAAAAAATTGAAAAAACTTAACCCGGCAACGACGGGTATGCAAGCTAGTATCTTATATTTAGTATATTGTTTGTAACGCATCGAACACAAAAATTAACTACACCAGGATGTTGGGCACGACAACAGATTTTGATTTCAACATGCCCGCCCGTCTGTCTGTCCATGAACACCATAACTTCCGAAAGGATTGAGCTAGAGATTTGAAATTTTGTATAGTTACATTTCTCGCAAATGACTAGGCTGAGCTCTGGAACGGGCAAAATCGGACCATTCCTTCCCCCCTCTCCCATACAAATGAAACTGGAGTGGTATTCCGTAACTTGTTTCAAGCGTTTGTTCCGAGTTAAAAGAAAAAGTAATATTCGCTGTCTTTGTTCCGATCAAGATAAATGACAGGGCGAAACAGAGATCGCGAATACTACTTTTTCTTCTAACTCGAAACAAACGCTTGAAACAAGTTACGGACTACCACTCCAGTTTTTGCAATTTTCTCGAAAACGGTGAGTCATATTGAGAAATTTATAAAGATGAAATGTGTTTAGAACATGATTTTGCATAACCATACATCAAAATCCAATCGGACAACTGGTTCCCCCCCCCCCCCCCCTCTTCTCTACAAATGGATTTTTTTAAATAAAAATTTAAATTGGCCCCTGGCAACAATTCCAAACAGTTTTAACACATTTTTTCCAAAAATAATTTCAAAACTTTCCCTCTGAAATGCAAAACAAAAAAAATCCAAATCTTCGCTCTAAAATGTAAAAATCTTGAAGGTTTTTGCCTATTACGAAGGTCGCCACCAAATTATCGAATTTTTTTAAAGGTTTACCAACAAAATCTACGATTTGTTTATTTCTGTCGTTTATGACTGACTTCTTATCATGTTTTTGCTGACTAAGTTTTCTATTTTATGCCAGGCCGTGGTCAATTTTAGACGTCTTTCAGATAATAAAAAAAATTGTTTACAAAAGAAATTTTTGTTTGTTTGCCTTCTAAAGCAAAACAAAAAAAAATCCCCCCAAGTAAGAACAGTGGCTACCTTTGTGTGAAGCACAGAGCCGCCTTTTCTGATGAATTCCGATCACTTCTGTGTGAGGGGCTGCTGCGCTGCGGGTAGAAAATCACAAGTTAATCTTGAAACCAAACAAGAAAATCATACCTTTTTATTACCTATTAATTGCACAATTTATTTCCGTGTTTGATGCAGGGATGATGAATTTCCCAAAAAATTGATTCTGCCAGCATTGGAAGCAGAGCCCCCCAAAACAAATCGATCCCAATTAGAAAAAATAGGCTGCAAATGGAAGGCAAAGGTTGCTGCGTCTCGTGGCGTGGCTGCACCATCAGCAGCAGGCCGGTAAAATGGGATTCGGCCGCCACCCCGCCCCTGTTGTTACGATGAAGGACGGCGCACGCAGGAACTCCACACAAAAAGGAAGCTTCACGACAAATTCCCGAACAATCGAAAGTGAAACGCAACCGAAATGCACAAACAAAAGAGTTTTGTTGATGGAATTTTCCGTGACTCACATCGATTTCTCATTCAAGAACCACCCCAATTAATGCAAACAAAACAAAAAAAACAAACTGATTTGCGGTGTTCGGGCAGCAGGATTCGAAATCAATCAAAAAACTTGGGAAAACTATGAATCACGGGCCCACACTTGAATGAGAGACGTCAAAAGCCTCGCATCGCCACAAAGCGAATTCGATTTTGTTCGCCCTCTTAGCTGTCAATCTGTTGTTGTTGTTTTTAAATTCGCCGCTTCGTGACTAGAGTTACCAGAAGATTAGGTCGAATTCGGTTTGTTGAAATCGCACCTGTTCTAGTACATTTTTTTTCGACAATTCTATGAAAATGTTTTGCGGGGTTATGAAGGAAGAAAATCCGGATGTGTGAGGGAAACGGGAAAACTTCACCTCTTTTAAAAAGGAAATTTTCCCAAAAATCATTTGGGAATTTTAGAAATGAGGTATCCTTTAGAAAAGTCTTTGTTTTTCAATCGTACAAGAAAAAGGCGTGTTTTTCACAAATAAAAATTTTAATAACCTCACAAACCGAAATATTGTAATTGGTGGAGAGCAAAGGGTGAAATTTAAGAAGCAAAAGACATATCTACATATTTTGTATGCGAATAAGTCCTTCAAAACAAGTCAGATTTTTCAATTTATCGGAAAATTTTGTATCTTGTGCGTAAATCTGTCAAAATGAAATAAACTCTGGCTGTATTTTGTATTTTTTTCGTTCTTATACGTAGTATAATTAAGTATTGTATTCATGAAAAATTTCCAACTCTTAATTTTGTCTAAAAAAACATTTTCCGAGGACTTCTAAGTGGATTGGAGTCATATTACAAAAATGTCAGTCTGTCTGTCCGTCCGAGAACACCATAACTTTCGAAAGGACCGAGATAGAGACTTGAAATTGTGTATAGTTACGTTTCTCGTATAAATGACCAGGCTAAGCTGTTGAACGGGAAAAATCGGACCATTTTCCCCCTCTTCCGTACAAACGAAACTGTTTTTTTGCAGTTCTCTTGAAAACAGTTCGTCATATTGGAAAATTTATAAAGGTAAAATGTGTTTAGAATCGGATTTTACATAACTCATCCATATATCAAAATCCAATCGGACCACTTCTTTCCCTTCCCCCTTTTCCATACAAATGAAATAATTTTTTCCCTTTTTTTGATCATATCGAAAAATTTATAACGCTCTCTACTCACTATGACGTACTCTCGTATTTTTGTACTAAAAAATTGCCAACTTTTGGGGCGTCTGGTGCGACAAACCGTGTGACACACTAGAATTTTCGCCTGTTTATAATCTATATGGCGAATGCCAAAGTTCAAAGTACAGTAAAAGAGAGAAATTCATAAAAAAATCAATTTATTATCAATCACAAAATTCAAAAACAATGTCAAGCTGACAGATATTTCACTTTTAATTTTTTTGTAAAAAGTTGAAACCCCATAAAATTTCGTTTCAAAGACATTTCCTGGACAAATGAAATCTATGTGGAATTTTCCCGCAGGTGATTATTGATTGAAATTTTATTGCTTTTGTCCAATAAAAAGGTAAGCAAATGACTTTTACTTTTCCGAAAACAGGTTAAAAATCATTTGGAAAAATTTACATAAAATAAAATTCTTCTGTCATCTGAAGAAAACCAAGGTGAGACGTTTTATTTCTTTTACGGACGGGAAAAAAATTCGGGAGGTCTTTTGCTAAGAAAAATTGCTGCTGTGAATTTTATTTATAATTAAGAAGTCCTTTTTCTCATCTGGTGTTTTCTAGTGTATTAAGCCTTCGGGTAGATTATAGATTAACACATCGATTCAGATAGTCGTGTCGTGTTCGACAAGAGTCGGTTTACGTGCTTTTCTACCAACAAAAACACGTACAGCGACTTGTCGAAAACGACACGACTATCAGAATCGGGATGTAACTGAGATTCTTTTACTTCCTTTCTTTTTCACACTAATTTGTATTTACCATCTGTCTGTTTGTGAAACAGACTGCACGAAAACGGCTGGTCTGATTCGATTGAAATTTTGCTTTCCCTTAGAATCTTCTCAAAAAATTTGGTGATTAATTGCTCCAAATTTAGGAGCTCCCCCCCCCCCCCCCCCCTCCATAACCCTCTCGCCAGCTACCTATAAACCATTTGCTGTACTTTGATGTGATTTTCACAAGCTTTACAGTCACAGACATTTTCATGCACAGCCTCCCCACTACCCCTACTCTATACCATTTCTGTTAATTTTCAAACCACTTGCCAAAATTGCACGCAGGTTTAACAATTGGATTATTTCATTATTCAACACTTCTAGCTTGCATATAAAAACTGTCCCTCCCGCTCCCCTCTTCCTGTTTACCCCTTCGCCTGCTATTTCTTGAATTACTGAATTAAATTTGAAACCGTCTCACCATCGGATTATTTGATCTACGAAGGAACCGGAAGTGGGCAGATTTTTATGGGATCTCCCCCCCCCCCCCCCCTTTTTTTTCTTATCCTGCTTCACCATCTGAGCCCGTAGTAGAATTTTAGTGCTAGTTTTCCCTGACATTAACTAATCTTTCACAACAATTCACAGACGTTGGCGGTTTTTTTTCTTAGCGAAATTCCTCCAAAATCTCTTGGAAGTGAAAAATTCATTGAATCTTGATTAGAGTTTTTAGTGAAAACGTCTCTCCCATCGTAGTAAAAGTCTACGCCATGGAATTAATCCGAAAGCAGAGCCGAGCGAAAACACTCCTGTGTCAACTTCGCCAGAATCGAATATGCGTACGTTGTAAGACCACCACCATTGATGGCCACTTGGATCCGAAATATCAATTTATTCAGCAATCATCACTGCCGATGCTTTACTTTCAATCGTCCCTACCGCGCCTACCGATTCCGCTGCTAGAGCGTACCTGTGATCGTTATTTGAATGCGTTACGTCCGCTAATTATCGATGAACGTTTCCGCAAAACGGAAGAGATTGTTGGGAATTTCAAATCGAAAACCGGCTACCAATTACAGAAATTGCTAAAAGACCGAGATTTGGCGAATAAGCAGACCAGCTATATATCGGAGCCATGGTTTGACATGTATTTGAGCGATCGACGGCCATTACCGATCAACTATAATCCGATTTTAATAATGCGACACGACGCACGCAAGGAATACAACGAGCAACTGATCCGTGCGTCAAATATAATCGTCAGTTCACTGAGATTTATGCGCGCGCTGCGAGAGGAATGTCTCGCACCGGAAGTGTTCCATTTGAATCCGGCGAAAAGCGACACAGAACGGTTCCGGCGAATCACGAAACTAGCGCCACGATCGATTGCCACGTATGTGGCGTACGCTTTCAAGGCGTTTCCATTGGACATGAGCCAGTATATGGGATTGTTTGGGGCGACCCGTATCCCCGAAATGGACAAGGATCGAATTTATCGGAATGTCAACTCACGTCATGTTTTAATTATGCGAAATGGGAATTTCTATACGATCGATGTGCTCAGTCGGGATGGTAAGGTGGTTTCGCTTTTTGAAATCGTTGGAATTTCCTGAACCTTTCAAATTTTTTGTTTTAGGATTAATCGAACCACCAAATATCATCTTGGATCGCGTAAAACGTGTCCTTGAGGATAAAACACCGAAAAATCCATATCCGTTGGGCGTTTTAACTGCCATCGATCGGAATGATTGGGCATCGTTGCGGCATCATTTAATCGATATTGGAAATGAAAAGCAGCTAAAAAGTATCGATTCCGCATTATTTTGTATTTGTTTGGATAATATTTCGTATGACGATGCTAATCCGATACCGATTGTTAAGGAATTTCTCTCTGGTGATGGAACGAATCGGTAAAAAAAACACATTTATCTGCGAACGATGGTTGCAAGGGGGGTGGTTGAAAAAAACGCGAAAATTTCAACTCAATCTGTCGAGGGGTTTTCGAGTTAGAACTTTCGATCTAAGATTTTATATAAAAAAAAATCACCTTAATTTTCTGACGCATTTTTTTTTTTTGGGTAAAAAAACTACTATAATATTCCGAGGTATTTTCTAGACGGAAACAGCACTCCAAAAATTTCTTTATAATAAAATGTTTTCCTTAATTTTCCAAACTATTTTCTAAACAAAAAAATCCTTTCCCACCAATTTTGAGGCCGTTTCTTCGTAAGAAATTTTTTTCCTTAATTTTCCGATGACTTTTCTAGACGGGAACATCACTTTCCAAAAATTTTGAGGCCATTTCTTCGTAAGAAAATTTTTTCCTTCATTTTACGAGGACTTTTCTAGAAGAAAAAATTCTTTCCCAAAAATTTTGAGGCCGTTTCTTCGTAAGAAAATGTTTTCCTTGATTTTCCGATGTCTTTTCTAGACGGGAACATCACTTTCCAAAAATTTTGAGGCCGTTTCTTCGTAAGAAAATGTTTTCCTTGATTTTCCGATGCCTTTTCTAGACGGGAACATCACTTTCCAAAAATTTTGAGGCCGTTTCTTCGTAAGAAAATGTTTTCCTTGATTTTCCGATGCCTTTTCTAGACGGGAACATCACTTCGATGGGCTGGCCATAAACATAAAGTTTCAATAATAGGTTTTCCGAACCCCACTTTCCCGTATCCATGCCAATTTCTGTCTTTTTAAACCCCTTTTTACCCTCGCCATACTCATCACTTTACGGTCTTAAAACTCGTCCCCCTCTGCAGATTTCCCCTTCACAAACTACTCCCCCCCCCCTCCCCCTCCCCACACCTCATCATCAGGTTTTCGCGATTTTTTCGACAATTGGAAGAAACCACTCTATTGTCAACAAATCCCGACATCTTACTCTCAATTTCTTGCCTTTTCAGATGGTTCGATAAATCTCTGTCCGTCTTTATCGCCAAAGACGGTACAACGGGTATCAATTTCGAACATTCGTGGGGCGATGGTGTCGCAGTTTTGCGTTATTTTAATGAAATTTACGAGGAAATCAATAAAATGCCATTTGTGACGCCAAATATGGCAACCCAGCCATCATCCGACCAATCGGAGGACGCCGTTAAGCTGATCGAGATCAAAATGGACGATCGGATGAAAACCGGAATTCAGGATGCGTTAAAATCTCATACGGCAACACTAGATTCGCTCGAATTGAATTTTCTTCGCTATGACGGAATTAGTAAGAAATTCTGTAAAAAACATGCCGTTAGCCCGGATTCTGTAATGCAGCTAGCCTTTCAATTGGCCTACAAGCAAGCGTACGATCAGTACGTCGCCACCTATGAATCGTGCAGTACGTCTGCTTTCCGTCATGGCCGCACGGAAACGATGCGTCCGTGTACCGTTGCAACGAGGCTATTTTGTGATTCGGCGACAACGCCGGACAGTGAAAGACTCTCGGCAAACGAACTCCGATCGATGATTCTTGATTGTTCGGCGGTTCATTCGAATTTGGTGAAAGAGGCGGCCATGGGTCAAGGTTTCGATCGCCATCTTTTCGGGTTACGGCATATGGCTGAGATCAACGATATGAAGATCCCAAACATTTTCACCGACACGTCATACGAATTGATGAATAAAAATATAATATCGACGAGTACGTTATCCGCCCCTGGAATGCTCGCTGGTGGTTTTGGGCCAGTCATTTCCGATGGTTATGGGATCGGGTGAGAAATTTGTTTTGAATTTTTTGTTTTTTCACTTGAGATAATTCGGATTTCTTTATTTAATAAAAATTTCAGATATTCAATACAGAATGATGAATGCGGTGCCATCGTTTCATCATATCGACACAAGCGTAACGGGAAAGAATTCGTTGACAGTCTAGAGCGAGCATTGAAGATGTTACGTGATATTTTAACCACGAAATGAATGGATTTTTAATCTCAGGGTTGGATAAAATTGAATTAAAATTTTCTATTGATTTGTAAGAAGACAAAAACCACACGTGATGCACCTATTGCCCTACTTTTTTTGTAACAAAAATAAAATAAATAAATATATATCAGATGTTAGCCACGTTATTGTAATTTCCTCGCCGATTTCTCAAACAATTTTTTTTAAGGAAATCATCATACTAATATATAAAAATGAGTTGGTGTCTGTTTGTTCCTCTTTCACGCGAAAACGGCTGAACCGATTGACCTGAAATTCGGCATGGATGTTCGCTGGAGATCTGATTCCAACATAGGCCTATTGGAAAGTAGCCAGAGAGGTGGGGTAGTAAGGGGGAGAGGGTAAAGTGAATCCGAGTCCAAATGCTGTAATCTATTTTATTTTTGTTAACTTTTAAAAACCATTCTCCGAGGAAAAAAAACTTTGGAGAAAAGCACCGACCGCCATACTCTAGCTAGGCTATCTAATTTATAACCAACTGAATTTTGTTTTCCTGGATTTTGTTCTACTCAAGTTTTTAGCTGGGCGCAGCCGGGTCCAAATTATAGTTAAAAATAATTTTCTAAGGTTTTCAGGAGTTTTTTTTGGGTGAAAAATCTTTGAGCAGGTAAATTTTGGGCCTTTTAACCTCTAGTCACAGTAGTTTTGGACCCCCCCCCCCCCCCCTTCCTTCCTTTGTTCCTCCCCCCTCCTTCCTTTCCTTTGTTGGTCCCCCCTCCTTCCTTTCCTTTGTTGGTCCCCCCTTCCTTTCCTTTGTTGAATTTTCTGGGGGATTTTTAGATGGAAAAACTTTTCCACATTTTCTAAGACGTTTTCTATGCGGACATTTATTTTTCTAAATTTTCCTGAATCAGGAAAATTGTTTCCTTTTTCTTTGACGATTTTTAGACGCAAAAACTTTTTCAAATTTTTCTCCAATTTTCTAAAACATTTTTAGGGGGTCGGAAATTCACACCAAAGTGTTTTCAACGATTTGAGTCTGTCTGATCGCAGTGGCATGGCGGTTGCTTTCCAAATTTCCTTGACGGTCATTTCGATCGTTTCTCACCTGAATTTATTTTTGTTTCATCTGTAATTGTCAGCCGCTCTGCTTCAATTAATATTAGACATATGCCGTGTGCGACAACACGGCATATGTCTAATATTAAACAATAAATTTACCACACCTGAGCGATGATTTTTGTGGGGTGAATTCTGAGGTAAAATCGTCTCCTCTTGCATGCATAAATTCGTTGTTGCCCTTCTTTTTTCCATCAATGTTTTTTTTTTTACAAATTGGCCGGCGGCTGAGCTGCTACCATAATTTCGCATATTTTTTTTATTACCACTAGTCGCTCCTCTCAATTATAATCGATGCCACTTTCTTCACATTCAGCTTTTTTTGTGTTGCGTTTTGGGATCAACAACATGTGTTTGCATTTCTATCAGAAATTATCGAATGGACTTTCAATAACCTACCTGAGAATAAGAAAAGAAACGAAAGAAAGGCAAACATAAAAACATTCACAGGTGATTTCACACTTTGCTGCCCATTGGCTGCACATGCACGAGGGTAAATTGGAGAGTTTCACGGCTCACGGGGAAACTAAAATCACACACTTTCCCCACGATCCATCTAACCGCGCTCTGAGCGGATTTGGGCGAAAATTTCAATTCAATCTGTCGAGGGGTTTTCGAGTTAGAACTTTCGATCTAAGATTTGATATAAAAAAGCACGTTTTTTTATAGAGAAACTCTTTACTATAATTTTCCGAGGTATTTTCTAAACGAAAAAATCCTTTTTTAAAAATGTTGAGTCCGTTTCTACATAAGAAAATTTTTTCCTTAATTTTCCGAGGTATTTTCTAAACGAAAAAATCCTTTTTTAAAAATTTTGAGGCCATTTCTCAGTAAGAACATTTTTTCTTCATTTTGCGAGGCCTTTTCTAAACGGGAATATCTCTTTCCAAAAGTTTTAAGGCCGTTTCTACATAAAAAAAATTTTTTCCTTAATTTTCCGAGGTATTTTCTAGACGAAGAAAATCCTTTTCCAAAAGTTTTGAGGCCGTCTCTCCGTTAGAATTTTTTTTCCTTATTTTTCCTCAATGCAAGGAAGTTATTGCCGGATTTTCTAAACAATTTTCGAAGCAGAAATTTTTTCTTGTGAATTTTCCGGGACTTTTCTTTGCGGAAAAATAGTTTTCGAATTTTCTAAGGAATTTTCTATGCAGAATTTTTTTTTGTTAAACTTTTCGACGCCGAAAAAATTGCTGTCTGAATTCTTCACGGATTTTTTTAAATTTCTATCTGGGGAAAATCTTTTGGCATCACTGAAGAAAACCTCTTGACCACCTTATAAACCTCCCTCCCCTCTCGCCCCCCGCCAACGTCTTTTCACCTGGTTTCCTCTCAATCACCTTCCAGTTATCGTAATTGTGTTTCTGTTACTTCACTGCCCCATCCCCCCCTCACTCGTTTGGCAAATGCAAGAGCATTTCTTAAGCCCAGCTCGAAACACAAGACAAGACGTTGTGCTGCTGTCCAACTTCTTTTCGCCGATCTTCAAACCAGCGATCGACGACTTTTTTGATTTTAGTCTCGCGGCTAATGTTGAACTCGAGAGCCACGACAGCACGCCCGTTGATTTTGAATTTTTTTTTCTATATTTTTTTTTGAATTTCGCGCGCTCGTTTCTCACGTTTTTGTTTTTTTGCTTTTGATCCAAATACGAAATTCTTTTCTTGATGTTTTTTTGCTGGCTTTTACTTGGATCAAATTTTGTTGTTTGAAACAAACTCCGTCTTAAGGTGTGTTGTTGTTGTTGTTGCGGAGTTCCGAAAGGTGTTTGACCGACATCCCATTCATCTTGTAATGTGAAAATTATTGTGAGTTCTTCTTTTGCGGCCCAATAAAAGTGAATTCGAAACTGGAACGAGAAAATTAAAATAAAACAACACACATCGCTAGAAAAATTCCCTTTATTCGGCACATGTGAATAATTCAGGGACATAATAAAAAAATAATTAGCCATAGGTGGGAATTACCTGGAATTTCTGCATATGTATTTTTTTTTGTTTGTTTTTTTGAATGACTAAAAACACATATTTGGAATAGTGTAAATAAAACTTTTTTTTTTGTTTTTCGGTCTTCCTGATCCAGTTTTTAACCCGAAAAAAAAACAGAATTCACACAAAAGTTGATTTTTTCTTATTTGTAACAGAAAAAAAATTCAAGGTAAAAAAAAGAACAACCAAAGTCTTTAATGACTGATTGGTAGGTAAATAAAACCTCTTTCTTCTGTTAGACGCGATTCACAATGGAATCGAGGATTACTATCGATCAAAAGTGTGTCTAAATTGTATGTGAAAGTCACAAGAAATGATCATTCAAGGTGTTTAATAGGTTTGTAATTCTTTTCAGTAGTTATTTTTTTTTTTAATTAAATTTCGCGTTCGATTAAATTTTCTATCGTAATTTCTGAAAACTTTAACACTCTAACTGCCACGACAGTTTTAAGCCTTTTTCGAATATTTAGTTGTCAGTCAAAAAGGCACTAAGAGAAAAAAAAATTGAAACAAAATTATACCTAAATGTTGTTCTATTACCATAAAATGTGTGCAACTACAAAAAATCGTTGCGGACACTTTAATAATTTTCATTGTGGCCGCGTTGTGTACAATTAGGTGTCAGGTCTTTTTGACTGACGTGGCAGTTAGAGTGTTAATGGCCGCGAATGCCTCTACATCCTACCATAGATCCTTGAAAGAAAAATTTGGACCCTACTACCATCACAAAAGGACTATATTGGGATATTCTTCTCCTTCTCGAAATCGCTTTTTTGATGATCGTACGCGAGTTTATCCCTTTTTTGCACCTTTTTTCCCGCTCTGCATCGTTGTTATAGAATTTTTATAGTCTTATTCTGAGTAGGAAAAATATTTCCGAGGCCTTTTCTATTCGCGAAATATTTTTCTCGAATTTTTACAGCCGTGTTCTGAGTAGGAAAAATATTTCCGAGACCTTTTCTATCCGGGAAATATTTTTCTCGAATTTTTAGAGCCCTGTTCTGAGTAGGAAAAATATTTCCGAGGCCTTTTCTATTCGCGAAATATTTTTCTCGAATTTTTAGAGCCTTGTTCTGAGTAGGAAAAATATTTCCGAGACCTTTTCTATCGGGGAAATATTTTTCTCGAATTTTTAAAAGCTTGTTCTGAGTAGGAAAAATAGTTCCGAGACCTTTTCTACCCGGGAAATATTTTTCTCGAATTTTTAGAGCCCTGTTCTGAGTAGGAAAAATATTTCCGAGGCCTTTTCTATTCGCGAAATATTTTTCTCGAATTTTTAGAGCCTTGTTCTGAGTAGGAAAAATATTTCCGAGACCTTTTCTATCCGGGAAATATTTTTCTCGAATTTTTAGAGCCCTGTTCTGAGTAGGAAAAATATTTCCGAGGCCTTTTCTATTCGCGAAATATTTTTCTCGAATTTTTAGAGCCTTGTTCTGAGTAGGAAAAATATTTCCGAGACCTTTTCTATCCGGGAAATATTTTTCTCGAATTTTTAGAGGCTTGTTCTGAGTAGGAAAAATAGTTCCGAGACCTTTTCTATCCGGGAAATATTTTTCTCGAATTTTTAGAGCCTTGTTCTGAGTAGGAAAAATATTTCCGAGACCTTTTCTATCGGGGAAATATTTTTCTCGAATTTTTAGAGGCTTGTTCTGAGTAGGAAAAATATTTCGGAGACTTTTTCTATCCGGGAAATATTTTTCTCGAATGTTTAGAGGTTTGTTCTGAGTAGGAAAAATATTTCCGAGACCTTTTCTATTCGCGAAATATTTTTCTCGAATTTTAAGAGCCCTGTTCTGAGTAGGAAAAATATTTCCGAGGCTTTTTCTATCCGGGAAATATTTTTCTCGAATTTTTAGAGGCTTGTTCTGAGTAGGAAAAAGTAGGAAAAATAATCCGGGAAATATTTTTTTTTAGAATTTTTAGAGCCTTGTTCTGAGTAGGAAAAATATTTCCGAGACCTTTTCTATTCGCGAAATATTTTTCTCGAATTTTAAGAGCCCTGTTCTGAGTAGGAAAAATATTTCCGAGGCTTTTTCTATCCGGGAAATATTTTTCTCGAATTTTTAGAGGCTTGTTCTGAGTAGGAAAAAGTAGGAAAAATAATCCGGGAAATATTTTTTTTTAGAATTTTTAGAGCCTTGTTCTGAGTAGGAAAAATATTTCCGAGACCTTTTCTATTCGCGAAATATTTTTCTCGAATTTTAAGAGCCCTGTTCTGAGTAGGAAAAATATTTCCGAGACCTTTCCTATCCGGGAAATATTTTTCTCGAATTTTTAGAGGCTTGTTCTGAGTAGGAAAAAGTAGGAAAAATAATCCGGGAAATATTTTTTTTTAGAATTTTTAGAGGCTTGTTCTGAGTAGGAAAAATATTTCCGAGGCCTTTTCTATTCGCGAAATATTTTTCTCGAATTTTTAGAGCCTTGTTCTGAGTAGGAAAAATATTTCCGAGGCCTTTTCTATTCGCGAAATATTTTTCTCGAATTTTAAGAGCCCTGTTCTGAGTAGGAAAAATATTTCCGAGGCCTTTTCTATTCGCGAAATATTTTTCTCGAAATTTTAGAGCCTTGTTCTGAGTAGGAAAAATATTTCCGAGACCTTTTCTATCCGGGAAATATTTTTCTCGAATTTTTAGAGGCTTGTTCTGAGTATGAAAAATAGTTCCGATACCTTTTCTATCCGCGAAATATTTTTCTCGGATTTTTAGAGGCTTGTTCTGAGTAGGAAAAATAGTTCCGAGACCTTTTCTATCCGGGAAATATTTTTTTTACTTTTCTCTTCTATAGAAGGAAAGTAAAAACACCTTGATTTTCTGAGGCGTTTTTTGGGTAGAAAACTCTACTTATAATTTTCCGAGATATTTTCTAGTTGGGAACATTAGATTCCAAAAATTTTGAGGTCGTTTCTACGCAAGAAATTTTTTTCCTTAATTTTCCAAGTAATTTTCCAGACGGAAAAATCCTTTTTTTGGAGAAGAATTTGAAGGCCGTTTCGCACTACAATCTCCCCCCTTTTCTGCTCCCTGACTATTAGCGATTTTTCCTCCTTCCAATGATGTTTTTTGTTCGAAGTTCATGTAAAACAATCTGAAATTCACAAAAAAAACTGGCCCCAATTATATTAAAAGAAAATGTGTGGAAAATTCCAAATGAAACCCAAGAGAAATTTTTACACAATGAAAATTGAGTGTTTTTCCCACAAACCGAATTTTAACAACAAAAAAAAATTAATAATAATGCAACCGAAACAAACAAATTCTGGGAATCTTCATTCAAATTGAAACTCAAGACGGTGGCGACGGCGATCAACAAAACCAGTGGAAAACTGACGAAAATATTTCACAGGAATGCCCAGACATTTGTTAAACTTGATGGAAATGATGTGTCGAATATCCCAAAGGGAAAAGGGGGGGGGGGGGGGGGGGGTGCGAGGGAGGCGTGTATTTTGCTGACGTCTTTAAGTGCGGCTACTGCTGGCTGGTGTTTCAAGTCAACTTAATTAGGGGTAGGTTTAGGGTTAACTGAAAATGATTTATTTGACTTTTCCGGGGCATTTAAATTTCGTATTTGGTACATTTTCCGGTGGAAATTTTTTCGTGTTTTTTGTAGCCACAATTTTGAAATGCTGATGGTTTGTTTAACAATTTGTAACAATTTCAATTGACACTTTCCATTTATCATTGAGGAATTTTTGTTTTTTCCTCGCTGCAACACTTACCTTCGGTTGAAAGGGATGATGACAGCTGGGATGGGTTTCTTTGAGTTGTAACTGCCAAAAGGTGTCGAGTTTTTGAAAACTATTTGATAGAATATGAGACGAACGTTTTACAATACGAGAGCAACTGATCAGGTGTGAAGTTTTTTTTAGTCCTTCATTTTCACCCGCTTTATTCCATCGGTCGTGGGCCTCCCCCTTACCTCCCTACCATCGTCTCGCATTAATCGCTTCCATCCATCAGATAATCTTCTTTTATTCTTCACGTTTCTTGTCATCGGATGTCGTCTATAATTTTTTGTCTTTTGTCTAAACTTGATTCCCTGATAAAATTCTAATAATCACCACATGCTCGTGTATGCAAAGCTCGATTGGTCGGGTGAAAGGAGCATAATTGGCCGTCAATAAACCGTTGAAAGACCCAAATTGTGTCCATCTCCATACATATCTATTCACGAAACATTACTTTTATTTACTTGATTTTTTCTTTCTTTTTTATTCACTAATTTTGTACAAATTTTTGCGGTGATTTCACTTGAAAAGAAAATAAATTGCTTCGATTGGTAATAATTGAACGGCTAGCTGCGCTTTCTTTAGTGTTTAGTTTCGCATTTTATAAATTTCATAAATCATCGAAAGCGCGCATAAGGAAAATTTTCAAAAGTTTCGCGGTTAAATCTTTAAAATCCTTTGCTGAATTCACTTGAAAATAGACAGTATAAAAAAGACATACAGTTTGATGTTGCAAAACACACGAGTATGAAATTTCGGACCAACGATCCTGGCAGAAAAAAACCTCCTCAAAATGGCGGATTTAATGTTGTGCTAAATAAACATAATTTCAGTATTTCCGACTAAATTTGTGTCTTTTCGGTCCACCATCCTCACGCTTTATCGTGAATTTTTGAATGGGGCTTTCTCCCCCTTCCTAGAAATTCAGAATTTGTGGCTTACGGGTGGTTTTTGGGGGCCAACGCAAGTTTTTGATGGTTGGGGATGTTTTTATACCCGTATATGGTGAAACCAAAGGGTATATTAGATTTGCCTTACCGTTTGTATCGCCAAGATCCCGTTATCACACACAAAAATGAATTACACCAGTGTGTATAGAATGATAAAAAAAAATTGAATTTTGCATGTCCGTCCGTCCATCTGACCTTCTGTCCGTCCGTCTGTCCGTCTATCTGTCTGTCTGTCCGTCCGTCCGTCTGTCTGTCTGTCCGTCGGTCCGTCTGTCCATCTGTCCGTCTATCCGTCTCCCTGCCTGTCTGTCCGTCTTTGGCGCGGATTGCGGGCGCAGGGATTGAGCTAGAGACTTGAAAATTGACGAAAATTCGTTTGTCGTAAAATGCAAAGCTAAGTTCGTTTATGGGCAAGAAGAATGAACCATTAGGGGGGGGGTTTACCTCCCACACGAACGAAAACGTTTTTTGCGAATATCTCAAAAAAGGTGCATCTTATCAAAAAAGTGCAAGAACAAAAGTTATTTAGGCTACGATTCTACATAAAACTCCCATACATCAAAATCCGATTGGAATAAATTTTAAAAAATCTTATTGGAAAGTTTAACTTCAAAGTCAAAAGTTTGACTTCAGAGCCAAAAGTTTGACTTCAGAGTCAAAAGTTTGACTTTAAAGTCAAAAGTTTGACTTCAATGTCACCATACGGGTTTTCAATAATTGCCAGATGGGCAATTATAGCTTTTGTTATGTCTTTGTTATCGACATTGCAGTAAATTAAGGGTGTTAGGGTTGACAAAAGGTGTTGATTTCCACATGTCCGTCTGTCCATGAACACCATAACTTTCGAAAGCAAAATCGGACCATTCCTTCTCCCCTTCCCCGTACACGCGAAACAGTTTTTTTTCCTTCACCCCCTCTCCCATACAAATAGAATACTTTTTCCTGTTTTCTCGAAAACTGTGCATCGTGTCAAAAAATTTGTAAAGTTGAAATGTGTTTAGAATAGGATTTTACATAACTTAGCCGTACATCGAAATCCAATTGGACCACTCCTTTGCCCCTCTCCTATACAAATGGGTGTTTTTTAATAAACATTTTGTCTGTCATCATATAGAAAAATGTTTGACGATTGGTGCCCAACAATTGTAGCTTTTTTTTATGTTTCGAAACGCATTCGAAGCGTGCATTAGAATTTTTAACACGCGTCAGTGGCAAAATCAATTACGAATGCTGCGGAAATTGGAAATTTTCTTCTGTGCTCGTTTTTTTCGTCAATTTTTAATGATCGCGTGCCACACACAATATTTGAAAACTGATCGATCCGTGGAAAATTATTGTGCCGAATGAAGAAAAAAACATGTGAAAATGATAGCAATTAGGAATTTATCACGAAACTCGTGCCGAAAAATAAAATCCGAGCGTTTCTTAGCTGCTCCCCGCCTAAATTTTGTAGTCGACAGGAAACTGCGATTTTTCCTAATTTAATTTAATACGAAATTCACCCGCCAGATGACCTCACATTTCCCAGATCCTCGCGAGATGTGCCTTCATAACCTCAAAAACAAAAAAAAAACACTCTTCCAACGGCCAGTTTAAACTGGAAGCAGATGAATTACTTTGCCAAGTTATCTTCATTTTGGCATGAAAATGTAATTCATTATTGAGTTATATTCCATTTGGTCTGTGATCTACCGTGTGGAAAGATCAAAGATTCGGTCCGTTAAACAAAAGCCGCCATAAGGGCCTTAAGAGCGCACCAAAAAGAGATTCACTCCCCATTTACGCCATGATTTTGTATGTGGCCTCTAGCTGTGAGGGAGTGTGCGAATTTAATTTCCCAATTTTCATGCCATCGGATAATTTCTAACAATTTTTCGCGCATCTTTGTATCTTCGATCTGAGGTGTGTTTTTTTTTTTGCTATTCTTTGATTTTTAAAAGCAAAACCCAAGAATATGTAAAATATTCTTTCGGGCGTGAAGAATTCAAGAAATTTACGATATGTGAAGATTTTCTAATTTTACGCGGCAATCAGTTATAATGAGCAAGGCCTGCTGATCGAAATTAAGTTTAATTTTATTAACAAATGGCCGCCGAATATTGAGAACACGGTGGTGAACATGGCTTTTGGAATTCATGTGGTGTCAGGATGGCGTGATTTTTAGCCGGTAGGGAATGAAATCATGGTCCAAAATAGTCTAAAATCTGTAATTGATTCTGAAATTCTGAGAAGCTTTTACTAAATCGTGCCCCCCTTTCCCTGCCGTCCCCCCATTCTACCTTGTTTTTCTTAATCTTCAAAAAAAAAATTAAAAGCGTTCAACGTTACCACATAACCTGACATCTTCCACTATATTTCACAATTAAAAAACAAAAGCATTTTATGAGCCCTGGGAAACACATTAGGGCCAGTTTGTTATAAACGCTAAGATACGTAACAAACAGACACACACACACAAAAACGATACTTTTGTCGATTATCTAATGTTATGTGAATTTTCGCATGAGAAATTTGCACCTCTAAACCAACAGACAGATAGCAAAATATCTTTCAAGAAATTGCAGAATTCAATTAATTAATTGCCGGTCATCATTTTTTTTTTACTAAAAATCTTATTGTGTCAATAGCCTTGTTCACCACCAGGTGGGCAGGGAGGGTGAATGCCTGGTCAATTGAGTTATTTGGACGCAAGACGGGATCATTTCCGCGTTTTTTTCTTTATTTTCTTGCCTAAAAAGGTGGCGACAAATTCAGGAAAAAATTCTAGCTGGACAAGAACTTGGAAATTTCAGGTTGTGTTACCTTAACAACACCAATATTTTTCACTTGATCCTCCGTTCTTTCCAGAGGAGTGTCAGTCAAAAATTCTGATCGTTGTGTCCTCCAAAAATGAAGTTTTATAGTCATTTTCATAATCTATATGATATGGCATATAAGAAGTATATTAGACTAGCTTGCATACCCGTCGTTGCCGCGTTAAGTTTTTTGCATAAGTTTTAGAATACCAGGAAAACCGGAAAGAACTTAAAAACTTTTGAGAAAAATCTTATCCTTGCAGAATTCTCCGTTGCGAATTAGTCTAACATCAGATTCGTGATCAGGGAAAAATGGGAAAAAGGATATTTGCGTTTTCCATACAGGACCTTCTGTTCCGAATTTTGGAAATCTTACACCGGATTCGTCATCAGCGACCCCGAAAATCCCCTAGTGAAACAATTCAGCCTCCTATTGAGCAGAATTCATGGCGAAAATCACACCCAAAAAAACACCCAAACTCCGTTTACCCCCTTAGCGATAAAATTTCGGAAAACCCCGCCTTAGTGAGCGCCTACGTGATGGTTGGGACATACTGTGAAAGTTTCAAGTTTCTAGCTTCAGGGGTTTTGGCTGGGCGTTGATGAGTCCGTCAGTCAGTCAATCGGTCAGTCAATCAGTCAGTCAATCAATCAGGTTAAACGATTTTAGTATACCGTTTATAACGCATCGAACCAATCGTCGGACACAAAAATGAACTACACTAGGGTGTTTTAAATGACAAAAGATTAACAAAAGACCATTCCTTCCCCCCCCCCCCTCCCCTTGGCCAGTCTCCTGTTCTTTCTGCTGAGGCCCGGCCCGGCCTTGAAGGATTCGACTTAAAAGTAAAAAGGGGGAGCCTGATTCGGTGTCCTTTTTGTGAAAATTCAATTTTTCGTCGGACATCCACCGCCACCCAAACCATTAGTGATATCGGAAAACGGACAACGGATTCTTAATCAGAGGTCCGAAAAACCCCCCTACGTCGAATTTCAGCAAAATCCGAGACGTGTCAAAAATTTGAAAAAATCGTAAGGGCACCCCCTCCCCCTGCACCGCCCAAACTATTAGTGATATCGGAAAACGGACAACGGATTCTTAATCAGAGGTCTGAAAAACCCCCCTACGTCGAATTTCAGCAAAATCGGAGACGTGTAAAAAAAATTGAAAAAATCGCAAGGGGGACCCCTTCACTTTTTTTAAGGACGAAAAATTCAAGTCCTCCGATCGGGCTGAAATTTAGAACTTAGAGGTTATCAGGGATGGAGAATCGATATCCGGTGTCCTTTTTGAGGGGGGCGGTACGGTTTGGGGGGTACAAGGACGAGGTCCTTGAAAAATCCTTTTTTCCCCAAAAACGACAACGGATATCGATTCCTCGTCCCCGAAAACTCTAAGATTCCAAATTTCATGAAAATCCGTTCAGCCGTTTCCGAGATAAAGGGATACAATTTTTAAGGATCCGACATTTGGAAAACCCTTTGTCCCTCGCGTAATTTTTGGCCTATCGACTCGCGGAAAATTGTTTTTGATAGATAAAAGGATGCCAAAGGATGTGTGATTTTTGGTTTTCTTGAAAAGGCAGAACTTTTTCTCAAAAGGATTTTTTTCTCGAAACTTGAAATTTTCTAGAGATTTTTTTTTTGAAAAATTCCAAAAATTTACAAAATGAAATTTTTGGAAAAAATTACAGCAAAATGTTGGGAAATGGTCATAAAATACAAAATTCCAATTAATTTTGCTATTTCCACCAGCATAAATACATAAAACCATTTATTTAATTCTGGTGGTTCCATTGATTGTGAAATGGAATCGGTAAAAGAAAGGACCGGAAGTAAATCATTTCTTCAAGGTTCCCCTAACCTTGGCTCGTTTCCTGCTTCTTCCGCTGATGTCCCGCCTAACCCGGTAAGAATTCGCTTTAAAAGGACAAACAGGAGCCTAATTTAGTGTTCTTTTTTGTAAAAATTCCAAAAGTATTTAAAATATGATTTTACATAATCAGTTACCGGTCGAATCCCATTTCAGAGTAAACCCGATTTCAGGCTTAACCCGATTTCAGGCTAAACTAGTTTTCAGGCTTAACCCGATTTCAGCCAAAACTAGTTTTCTCCCAACCACCCACACCCCCTTTTGAAGAATATTTCAAAAGGAAAATCTAAACGAGGGGTTCATTTTTTGTCTGTACGTTCCTGGAGCTTTCGTTTTTTTATTAGGACGCACCAGTTTGGCCTAGACTAAACTAGTTTAGCCTGAAATCGGGTTTGGCCGGTAACATATGAATCAAAATCCAATCGGGCCACCCCCCCCCCCCCTCCTCTCCCGTACAAATGGATTTTTTTGAATAAAAATTTCGCCTGTCCTAAATAGAAAGTATTTGACGATTGGCCCCCTGGCAATTGTAACTTTTCTTATGTTTTTTGAATGGACTTGGTAACAGACGTAAGATTTTAACACTGCGACGCTATTAAACGAAATGTTGACCCACCTGTTGCCCCTTGGTGGATTTTATAGTTTTATAATTTGTTTAGTTTTTTTTTTTGTACAGTTTGTCTTTTTTAGGTTCGGAGATTCAATAATTTTCTGGAACACACGTTTCTGAAAAGCTTTGCTTTTGTAATGAAAAAAAACTAAAATTTCCCAGTCGACTACAAAACGACGAATTGTAGTCCACGGTTAATTTCTGTGCGTTTTTTTTATTTGATTGGAAAAAATCTGGTTTTCTTGTAAAATCGAAAGTTGAAAGCATTAAAAATGCAAACATGAATTCTTGTTTTACACACATCTCTCTCTGTGCCAACAGAAAAAACAAGCAAAAAAAAAACAGCAATCAATAAAAATTGGTCAGTAAGGCTGAAATTTATGGGTTGGTATGTCTTTCTCTTTAGACTTTGGCCTTTTCTTCAGGTGATCGCTGGCCATCTATTATTCCCTCCTGTGTTTTTTTTTTGCAAAGTCCATCGATGGAATTTTCATTTTCGCGACGGAATCGCCGTGAGATTGCGATTATCAAGTCAACGCGATGACTTCGATGTTAGGTTTATTGATTGTAAAAAAGAAATGAATGGCAAAAATATTTTAGGAGAGTTTTTGCAAGATTTTTTTTAGCTTCTTTAATCACTTGATTTACAGTACGCGCGCGGGGGGAGGGCGGATAGGATGACTTAAATCCTATCAATGCATTTATTATCATGACATGTGCATCACATCGTCTTCATTTGGCCATTTTACAATTATTGACGCATTCGTAAGTGATATCCAAGCAACGATGGTGGATCAATGATCTTTCGACTTTCTTCCGTTTTCGAAGGAAAATTTATAAATGCGTCGTCTGTCATGGAAAACTGGCCACCAATGGTGATGGCGTTTTGAGAAATCGTTGAGAGAATCTCACCTTAAATCAATCAAATGGTGGCGTTTTTTTTGTGTTAGTTTTCTCATCTCTGGGAAATATTGGGTGAAAAGCAACAAAATATTGATTGAATGCAGAGATTTTTCAATGATAATTTTCCCCACATTTTTTTTTTCTATTTTCTCGAAAACGGTGAGTCGTGTTGAAAAATTTATAAAGGTAAAATGTGTTTAGAATAGGATTTTACATAACTCATCTATACTTCAAAATCCAATTGGACCACCACTTCTTGCCCCCCTCCCTACCCCTCTCGCATACAAATTGAATTACTTTTTTTTCATGTTTTCCCGAAAACTGTGCGTTATATCGAAAAATTTATAAATATGAAATCTGTTTAGAATAGGATTTTACATAATCGTTCCACACTTCAAAATCCAATCGGACCAGTCCGTTCCTCCTCTGCTATACAAATGGATGTTTTTTAATAGACATTTTGTCTGTCATCATATAGAAGAGTATTTGATGATTGGCCCCTGGCAATTGTAGCTTTTCTTGTGTTTATAACCAATTTTTTTTTGGTTATGTTCCCACTCCCCTTTTTCCGCTAGACGTTTAATTGCCGTCATGTCTTTTTGCCGCAGTTGCCAAGCCATGTAAGTCTGTTTTCCAATCCAATTGACTCCATCAACATAACAAAAGCTATAATTGCCAACCTGGCAATTATTTAAAACCCGTATGGTGATATTCGTATCAAAATTCGAACAGTTGTAACAAAATTCCACTTTGAAGTCAAACTTTCCAATAAAATTTTTTAAAATTTATTCCGATCGGGTTTTGATGTATGGGAGTTTTATGTAGAATCATATCCTAAATAACTTTTGTTCTGTCACTTTTTTGATAAGATGCACATTTTTTGAGATATTCGCGTTTTCGTTCGTGTGGGGGGTACCCCCCCTAATGGTCCATTTTTGCCCATAAACGGACTTAGCTTTGCACACTCAGAAAAATGTCCAGGTCAACTTTTTGTCAGGTTAACTCTGACCGCTAGCTGGCTGACAGAGGTTTCCATTACATGACATTACATCCTCGAAATGCCTATCTAAGGTCAACTCGTGCAGCTCCCAATGCCCTACTTCACCTGCTCGTGGCTTAATTTCAGAATTTCTCCGGTCACAGGTCAACACAAGTTTTACTTTCCCTCATGCAGGCGAACGCGCGCCTGCCCGAGGTCAATTACGCCGTATGTAGGTCGTCGAGTTAGCCTCCATTTTTCTGAGTGCATTTTACGAAAAACGAATTTTCGTCAATTTTCAAGTCTCTAGCTCAATCCCTGCGCCCGCAATCCGCGCCACAGACGGACAGACAGGCAGGCAGACGGACAGATGGACATACGGACGGACGGAGAGACGGACAGATGAACAGACGCACGGACGGACGGATGGCCAGCCAGACGGACAGACGGACATGCTAAATTCAACTTTTTTTTATCATTCTAAACACACTGGTGTAATTCATTTTTGTGTGTGATAACGGGATACCGGCGGCGTTACAAAGGGTAAGGCAAATTTAATAAACCATTTGGTTTCACCATACGGGCATAAAAAACCATTCAAACTTTAAGTGCCTGCCCTCTTTTGGTTAAAGATTAAATTTTCCTTATTCCTGCGTCTATCTAAGTTAGAAAAATACCTGGAAGTCAAGTCCCACCGAAGGCGGGTGTAGTAACCCTTTCGGTCCATCCATTTCTTTTGCTTCTTCATTGCCTATGACTAGACTTGTTTTTATCAAACATGTATGAAGATTTTTCGACAGAATTCAATTATATTTCCACCTTGCCGTTCCGAATAAAAAAAATGGAAAATCTGTCAAATGTCCTATCAATGATGAAAATAAATTGTTGTTGTGTTACTACAAGGCTGGCGATGCCATAGAAAATAAAATGAGACAAAATGTCCTTCAACCCTCCTGACATTTTCGATTTTGTTATTCATGCCGTAAAAGATATTTGTCCATTGTTTCCCAACCTTTGTTTTATATCATCTCTGCAGTTGCCAGCACCCATCTCCCCCCCCCCCCCTGCCCCACCCCCTCCACCGTCCCCGTGCCACGCACTCCTAATAATCTCCCACCACTTGTAATGTTTTGTTTTTGGCTCTTATGGGTGATGTGACGATGGGGTTGAGGCTGTCATGAGACATCGATAAACAAAATGTCTATGATCTCAAAATGCGTCTCAAATTTGTTTTTCCCGAATGTTAAATTTACCTAAACTTAACCATTTTTGTGTTTACCATTTGGCCGATATTAAAATTTGTGTTTCGTCAATCAGAAATTTTCCACGCAAAGAGAGAAAAATAAAAGAAAAATTAGAAACACAGGTCGGAAAATCGTTTAAAGCAAAAACAAAGTCATGCATGGTTTTTGGATAGAATTTTCTTAAATTTTCAAGGTATTTTTTTTCAGGAAAATTCGGAAAATTCATATCTAGTTTGTAAAAATCCAATTCTCCTACCAACAAACACAAAAGTCTGTTCGCATTGTAAAATATTTGAAAAAAAAAATCACTCAATTTGTTCGAATTTCTTAAAGACTATTGACCCGAAAAATTGTGTTTTTTTTTACTGATAGTTAAATGACCCACAAAATCAACACAAAAAAAAAGAAAACTTTACTCTCCACTCGCATTCATTTGATATCTGAAAACGGCCAAAAACGTTCAAATAAAATCGCGAAAAAATGCAAAAATTCGATTCAAATTCAAAGCACAAATTTTTGCACTGAAAAATTGGTGAAAAAAAACACTTTTTATGTCAGCCAAATGGAAGTTTGCGACACGCGTCCGGAATTTCATGATATGTTGGAAAATTTGTTAATCAGAGATGGTAATTTTTTTGAATTTTTTTTTATACGGCAGTAATTTGTCGTCGTTATTTGAAAATTGACAAGAGATTCAATATTTGATCAGTTTTTTCTATCGACACTTAAATAAATATTCAAGTTTTTGTGGCAGAAATACGCGTTGACAGTGGCGTGATGATAAATTTTGGCCCAGGAGTGACAAATTTTCGTATTTTTGCCCGGAGAAAAAATTGAAATTTTCAGACGATCGAAGACAGAATTTTTTCGAAGGGTTGTTTTTTCGAGGAGGAGGGGGTCAAAACTTGGTTTTTTCTTCTGGTTTTCGAACAACCACTTCTCCTTCCCCACTGTATGCTCTCGAAATTTCCGGAAAAAAACCCCCACAAAGCTTTAGAAAATCCTAAACGGCTTTTTTTTTGCACTGTCTGACAACTAAAGGTCGTCTCCTGGCAGAGAAAAATTGGTGCTTTTTGTAAGATTGTGTGATAGCTTTGGACATTCTCACCAATGCGATTTAACAACAATTGTAAGGTTTTCCATAAAATCTAGTCGAATGTGAAAAAAGAAATCGTCAAATACTCTATATGAGGACAGACAAAATTTAAAAAAAAATTGATTTGCATGGGAGTGGGGGATAGGAGTGGTCCGATTGGATTTTGATGTATGGCTGGATTATGTAAAATCGTAATAAACATATTTCATCTTTATGAATTTTTCGATACGATGCACAGTTTTCGAGAATACAGGAAAAAACTATCCCATTTGTATGGGAGAGAGAGGAGGGGAACCAATTGTCCGCTCGGGTATTGATGTATGGATGAGTTATGTAAAATCCTATTCAAAACACATTTTGTCTTTATAAATTTTTCAATATGACTCACCGTTTTCGAGAAATTTGCGAAAAACTGTTTCGTTTGTATGGGGGGATGGGGGAATGAATGGTCCAAATTTGCCCGTTCAAGAACTTAGCATAGCCATATCCGAGAAACGTAACTCAAAAGCTATGTTGTTCACGGACAGACAGACGGACGGACACAAACTAACAGGCGGACGAACATGAGGAAATCAAAATATTTTGTCATGCCTAACATTTTGGTGTAGTTAATTCTTGTATTCGATGATTGGTTCGATGCGTTACAAACGGTATACAAAATCTAAGATACTCCTATATGATATATAGAGTATAAAAACCCCAAAATAAACCGCCATTTTGATTTTTTTTTGAAGTTTTAAATGAAAACTTTGATAAATTCTTAAAAATATAGTAAGGTAACCAGAGTTTTAAACAGCTTTTATTGAAATTCGCCGACACCAAAAAATTTCCGAAGCAAAGATTTGTGGACATTTTTAGTCATTTGTTTTGAAAAATCTTTTATTTTTAAGCGACCCGTGTTTGGATGTTTTTTTTAACATTTTTTTTAGTCGTGTTTCGTGCCCGTCCACTCTAAACGTTTTTTTTCCGAGCCGTCCAACATCGACTTAAGATTAATCGAAAAGTTTTCGTTAAGAAAGAATGAAGTTCATTCAGGATTCCCTTGTCGGTTAATTGAATTGAGATGCTGTCTCAGAAAAGCGTTGGAGGGGGGGAGGGGCGGAGAGGAAAAATCCGATAGCCCTACTACGAATAATAAGACGAAAAGGTGGAGACATCCGCAAGGACACGCGTCTAATATAGACGAAAACAGAAATTTATTGTGATTCCCCGGCATATCCTATCGCCATCGACGTCATCGTTATAACAAATTGCATACTATAGGGATGTAATTTCCTTTATTTTGATTTAGACCTTCTGACGCAACAAATCGCCCACACTTCCCCTGGGGAGGGGACAGTAGATGGGCCTCCGCCATATGTGCGGTCTATACCAACAACGACCGACGGATCGCAATTCAAATCAATTCGATTTCCCAGAAGGGATCATAACCCTCTGACAGCATGGTTGGCTACCCCACCGCCTCCGTTTACCGTTATCAATACACAAACACACATAGTCATGCAAACCATCCTAATTACCGGAATTATAATAATCTCAGAGGTTACAACAGAGATTTTCGACTTTTACCCACAAAACATTCGGTTAATCACATGTGCCTCCGCTCTCCCCCCCCCCCTCCCCCCGCTTCTACTTCCTTTTTCGTCCCTAATAGAATTGATTACACTTTTTATCCCAACAGCGTACACTCAGAGAAAAAATTGGTCATATGGATAGAATCATTGTTAAATTAACAAAATTTTTGTTGAAATTACGAAAAAGTTGTCAATTGGAACAACAATTTTTGGAGGGAAATCTTTGTCCAAGAAAAAAAATTGTTATTTTAACAGAAATAAACTACAAATGATGTTCTGTTCAATCAATTTAAAAAAAAAAATGGTGCCTAATTAGTCCAAATCACAAAAAAATTGTTATATTTACGGATTTTTTTGTTTTTCAAACAATGCCTTTCTCAAATTGACAAAAAATTGTTGACATTCAACAAAACAAATTTTGCCAATAGGAACGAGGTTTTTATTATTATATCTTTCAGTGTACGAACCCAACGTTTTTTAGTTTTCCTTATCAGGTGCCCATTTCGCCCTACAATATTAGTCGTTGGCCATCATGATAAAATAAAATACCAGCCACCCACTTGGAAAAACTCTGTGGTTTTGTAATTTAAAACCCTTTCCTATATTCTATGCTGGGGGGAGGGAGGGAAGTTTCTCTCTCTCTCTCTCTCTCTCTCTCTCTCTCTCTCTCTCTCTGATTTTAAATATGTTCAGTTTATTTGGCCTGATTTTAATCTTTATTTTGATGTTGCGGTGCAGTAAATTGTTGTGCGTTTTTTCTTTTAAATTTCGTGCGTTTGTTTATTATAACTAAAGGCAGCTCATTAAAATCGCTTTGAGGATTTATTCCACTGAAATACTCTCCAATTATTGAGGGATTTTTGCCCGAAATTGTTTTAACGTTTGGTAAACAAAATGTAATTTAAAATGGAATTTTTTCTTAACCCTTTTTTGCATGGAATTGTGTTGGACTGGAAGCGAAATCGTAGGTCATATGACGTACTTTGCCGGTGTTAATGGTTGACAGAACCTTACAAATGTTGCCATTTCTTCTCTGATAGTAATAAAATTGTCGAATTTTGAGGGCTGGACCACCGCAGAAATTTAGTATTTTTTTTTCGCGATTTTAGCAGTTGTGCAGAGTATTTTCGGCATCAATTTATATACTGTCATGTTTGGAAATGAGTTGAAATTTCCTTTTTTTCCTAATATATAGAAATGAGTTGGTGTCTTTGTTCCTCTTTCACGTGAAAACAGACGAACCGATTGACGTAAAATTTGGCATGGATGATCACTTTAGGCCTGGTTCCAACATAGGCCTATTGTAAAGTAACCCGGGTGGTGGAAATAGTAAGGGAGGGGTGAAGTGTATCCCAAGCTTGGTTTCTCCCTATGTTGCTTTTTCGCGGGAAAACTACCGAACCGATTGATCTGAAATCCGGGACAGATATTCTTTGGGGTCTATCTTCAACAGATCCTCGTTTAAAAGTAGCCCGAGTTGTCATTGAAGTAAAGTGAGGAGATAAAATGATTCCAAATACTGGAATTTATTGTCTTTTTATTAAAAACTATTTTCCAGAGAAAAAGATTTGAAGAAAAGCACGCAGGCAATAACCAAATTTATAACCAACTGAATTTTGTTTTCCTGAGTTTTGTTCTACTCGCGTTTTTAGCCAGGCGAGTCCAAATTCTAGTTTAAAATAATCCAAAAGTGGTATTTATGGGTGGCAAAATTATCCGACTGAAAGTATTTTCTTCGAAATTTCACTCAAGCCCGTCTGAATTCTCCTCCCTCCCCCCCCCCCCCCCTAGAGGCATCGCGCGTCGCAATTTCTATACAAAGACCTTCATTAAAAAATAAATATTTTAGGCTACGCGACGAGTGAACAGTGACGGTCCCTTCACTTTCTCTTGCTCTCATTAGAACCACCGACAAAATACCGGGTCGGTGGAGAGGAAAATTCGTAGGACATTGAAAAAAAAAAGAATTTAAAAAAACCAAATGAGCAACGCCAAAAATTCGCCATAAGAAATGGGAAATTCCGGAAGTGTTAACAACTTAACGTCATCAGAATTGAGCCATCATTACCAGCGTAGCTCCGGTTTGGGGGGTAACCAACAGCAGCAGCAACAGCAACAACCCTACCATCCCTCACATCATCATCATCCACACAGTCACCCCCACCATCAGAATCTCGGACATCGGCAAATTCGCAATGGCGGCGATATTGACGAAACGGACGATGTACACGCTCCCCTTCACTGGACATCTTCGTATCCTCGGGTGGGAGATCGCAAGTACTCGATGGGTGGAGGCGGGCAGGGGCAGCAGCTACCCCATCAGCCGCATGTTAAAGTCTTGCCAGAATTAAATGACGGCCAACGGCTACTTCGGACGACAGTGAATGGCGCCATTTTGCAATCGGGCGGAACTATCAGTGGAAGACGTGATTCCGGCTCGATGATAGCCACCCCTCCCGTACTTGCACCGATACCCCCTTCACCGACGCCATCTTCAGTATCACTGAGACAGCAGCAGCCGCCGTCGCATCGAGCACCACCACCAATTTTTCAACGGTCGAAAACATCAATTAACTACGATTTAAGTCGGTTGAGTGCGGCGAACCGGAAGTCATCGTTTTTTGATGTTTCCGAGACGAAACTTCCCCACGCCAAAGTTTCCGGTTCCGAAATACCGGTGGCAACATACAAAAAGTACGCTTCCGTACCGGATTTACGGGGCAGCGACGATGAGAATTTCGGGGAAAATCGGATTGGCGGTGGTACCGGTGCTGCATCTGGTGGTGGGAATGGCAGTGGTAGAAATCAGGCGGGCAATTTGAAACAAATCAAGAGCAACAATTCTCGTAATCAAATCGTTAAGAAGAAGAAAAGTGCAGCCCCGCAGCCACCTCAGAGTTATGTAAGTTTTTTTTTTGTTTCGGGTAAAAATCCTGTGGGGAATTTTTTTTTATTGGCGAAACTTTTGTTACGTTGACAGGATAATCACGAAAACAATACTAGAAGGCCGGGCTGGCAATCATCTACGCATAGATTGCAAAAAACGGATGACCGGAGGCAGGAGTCAATTCTTGTGGGTGGTGGTGGTAGTGGTAAGAAATTAGAGCCGCTACGCGATTCGCTTCCGGTGCCGGAAGAAGCGCAACAGCAGCGAAATCAGCATCGGAAGCTGCGACTTTTCAAAACCAAGGCGGAATCAAAGAAAACCACAGCTGCCACTCAACCATCGAAATTGACTGCGGAAGCCTCTGATCTGCAGTTCCGGCGAAAGTCGCCGGTACGGGATGTTCAGAAGGGCAAACGGAATAGCTATGCGGGTGAGTTGATAGTTTAGTGGAAAAGGGAAAAATTAATTTTCGCATCGGAATATTTTTTTCCTTGATTTGTCTCTGAAAATAAAAATGTTTTGCATTTTCTGTCCAACAGAGCCAAATGTAAGTCGCAAAACCACGTGCCATCCGCCAGAAGATCGAAATTCCAACTGGAAGGAACCAAAAACCCGCGAATTTACACTATTTCCAATGTTCCGTCGCGAGAAGTCCTTTGATATTTCTCTGCTTAACCGGAATCGCGCGGAATCCCCACCGCCGCCGGAAATACAAACCGCTGCAGTCAAAAACGCACAGCAACGCGCCCGGAAGTCGTCAGCTGATCCGAAATTGCGGGGAAATGTTGCATCCAATCTGCAAAGATCCTCGATTGAATTGAAACCGGAACACCGGAAATATTCGCAACCGGGAAATTTCGATTTCAAACGCGAACTCGAGCTGGCGACAAAGCGACGATCGATTGTGGTTGATATTCTAGATAGGGACGCGAATTCCAAGGGCGGTGGCGATGGAGGGAATTCGGGGGAATCTGCGGGGAGTAAAAATCCAGCGAAAATTGCGGAAGGGCCAGTACCGAGGACTAGAATTTCCAAAACGCAGACGAAAATTGACTCTCAACAACGGAAGCTACCCAAAATTCAACAGAAAGGCCACCCTGTGCTATCACGAAAATTAAGTGCTGCCGTTGAGAGGGAAAATGTCGAATGCCGCAAAGTGACGAAGGAACCGGCGCTCGAAAGAAAACGTAGTGCGGACACAAAGATTCCCCAACTTACCAAGACTTTCTATTTCGGAATGGAGAATCGAAATCAGCCGGCGAATGTGCAGGACGTTGAGAGTTTTGGTAAAATTCAGATGGAAGTTATCGATCAGTTCGCGAAGAGCATTTTAAACAATAGCCGTCGAAAGCATCGTACGGAAACATCCCCCGGATTGGATTCTTCGGAATCGGCGGTTTCATGTGATCCGGAAGACGATAGCCAGCCGGATATCAATATTGGCGCGATGATATACAAACGGCCATCGATCACGACGCCGTCCATGGACGCGGCGGCAATGATGATGAGTTTTGATGAGGCCAACAGCCAAGCACAGCTGCTAAGCAGCAATGACGACAGTGGAATTCAGGTTCATGTGCGGCCGACATTACCGCGTCGGCAGCTGGAAATTCCGCGATTTAGTCCGGCCGCTGCTTGGCGGATGCTGCTTAGCGAGGAACAATTGTTGAAATTCGAGCGCGGCGACACCCAAAGGAGTACAATGTTTGGTTGTTGGGAGATGTTGGTCGATCGGAATGGTGGTAAACTGCAGCAGCCGCCCGGGCAGCATTTCGAGGAGCGAATTCAACGAATCTATCGGGAACCGCCGGTGCCGGGCTATTCGGATAATAAAAGTGGAGACAGCGGGATCTCCGGAGATGCCGGATTTCTAGTGCCGGCAGAAAGTCCAATACGGCATCATGAGTTTCCCATTTTGCCAGATGTTGCCGTCGAAGGCGATGCACCGAAAGTTGGACCGTTTTTAACACCATGGACGCCACAGCAGGATCTGGGCGACGATGATGATGATGATGACGACGAGGATGAAAATGACGAAGACGTTAATGCCGTTGTCGCTGGTGGCGGCGAATGTCATACACCTGGCAATGACGATCGCGATAACGAGATGAGCAGCGCTGATGGCGATTTAATACGGAACAGCGATCGTATGCGGACTACGAATTATCCGCATAGGGGTCACGTGTTTAGTTTGTCATTACCGCGCGAGAGCCATCTATCGATTTACGGTGTAGGTGGTGGCGGCGGCGGCGGCGGCAGTGGCACTAGGAGTAAAACCGAGGATAAGGTAAGGAAAAACTCATGATTAGAGTTATTAAAATTCGTTTGTAATTGCTTGCAGAATAAGGCGGGATTCAGTAGTTTGCAGAAATTAAAGCGTACCGTTTCGGGTGCATTCAATATGACACCGGCAACAGTACCGCATGAGTATCGAATGTCAAGCTATCGCAGTGATAATTGGTTGCTTAGCCGATCAGCACCGAATTCTATCGATAATTCACAACTATCATCGAATGGTGGAGCGGGGGCAGGTTGCGACGGAGCACTACCAATGACTGGGACTGGAACTGGAACCGGAATTGCCTATCAATCGTCAGGTAGTCGATTTCTAAGTGGTGGTGCTGTTAATAACGACAGCCTCGATCGACCCATTGCGATCCAACCGTCATCGATCAGTTATTTGACAGGTGGTAAGCATGTCATGTATTTACCCAATCAGCCGATAGGGGAATCATCCGATTATCATGAGGATTTCGATCGGAAATCGAATCACGACGGACGCCATCTAGCGGTAGCAGCGATCGCTATCGGTTGTCAAAGTTCTAGTAGTAGTGGAAGTGGCAGTTTCCGAGGACATTTTGCCAGTCTTTCCAATATTGTGGATCATCGATCGTCACCGAGTCCGCGTATACGTGAAAACCTACAGGACGCAGTGCCCGTTGATGTGAGTTTTATTGGACATTTCATTGATGTCTTTATTTTGAATTTTTCACGTGAAAATATTTGTAGGAAAAGGTCGAATTGGACAATAGGCGACTGATACAAAATTCATCGCAGTTACCAGCATCAAATTCTAGCCGTAATCATCGTTTCACATTCCAGAGTACGGTTAGGCAAATTGAAAGACGTCGATTGGCCGAAAAATTATCCAAGGAGGCTGAAGAGAAGGAAGCGCAACGTTTGAGTGAATTAGAAGCAATGAGAAGGTGTGATTATTTTGTTTGTTTGTTTTTTTTTTTTTCAAATTTTTCTTGTTTTATTTCAAATTAGAGTTGAGCAGGAATTCCAAAGAAAGCGGGCTCGCGAAAAGGCATCAATCCGCCACCAGTTGCGTCTATTCTCCCTCGAAGAGAATCAATTCCAGTGTACGAGTCTTCCAGTTGACTGGAATGACGGTAATACTGGAATTCCATTCAATCAACAACAGCAACTGGAAATGATGCAGCATCGCGCTGATCCAGATGGCGCTGTTGCTAGTCCAATACCTAGTCCAATGTCATCACCGAATGACAGCGGCGGCGGTGGCGGCAATAGTAAAATTCATCAGTTCTATGATGAGGTAATCGATATGGAAATGGATTTGGACAGCGATATGAAATCCGCGCCATATTTACCACATATTGTCGATGAGAAGATATCACGATCTTTGAAACAGCATCGCTCCAACTTTAATGAATTGAAAAAACCGAAGCAAACATCAAAGCCGAAAACGATAGCACCGCCACCGCCGCCTTCTACCGAAATTCTATCAGAATTTCGAACGTCACGTCGGGAATATCTGGAATTTCGGAAGAGTACCGGTAGCCAGCATGATGTTGAGGGGTGTGGCAACACTGGCTATCGGCCGTCACGTTACGAAGAACAGCGCCATCCACCGGTGGTTTGTAAAATTCCACTCATGAAGACTAACAGCTGCTCGGGGGGTGGAAGGGGGGATTTCGAAGAGGTAGAAACGTGATTTCTCAATGATTTTGAAAATTTTTTGTTTTTTTTTCTCTTAAATCTATTTCTAAAGAAATCCCAGATGAATTTAATGTGTGACGAGGACGAGAATTTCATGTACAAAAGTAATTCCGGTGCTTCCTCCGGTGGAAATCATTTCAAATCCACAATGGATAATTATAGATGCGAATTCGTGAAAAGGCGCTCGATATGCAGTTCTGATTCTGAGGCATCAATGCCGTCCGGATTAAAGGCGAATCTCCATTTCGGCAAAGCCGGAAAACGCTCCAGTTAGCGCGCAAAAAAAAATAAAAGTTATTTCCGTTTGGGTAATTTTTTTTATGGTTTAAAGAGTTTGGAAAGAATACGTCCCATTTTGCTTGGAATAAAATCCTCATAAGTGGCATTCTTATCTAGAAAATATGTCTAATTCCCATTCACGTCCACCCCAATGAAATGCGAAAATTTTCTATAGCAAAGTCCTTGAGAAGCAAGTTCTAATTAATTTCCAATCGTCATTGCGACGGACTTATTTACCTCAAGTGAATTTTCAATTTCATTTGTAATCCTCTATTTATTTTCCACTAAGGATTTTTAGATTACGGATCGGAATTACTGGAAATTGCAGTAAACAAGTTAAAAATGTCGAACAATTTTCCAAGGACCATGGATTTATTAACGTTTTTTTTATTGCGTATTTAAAATAGTGGGTTACCCACACGAGCCCACCCACAACAAGCATTTTAGGCCTTATCCGGTTGGGATTAAGGGCGATTTATAAGTGCTTTAGACAAGGATTCTGCTGCACAATGCGAATATTATAGAAACGGACGTGGATTTAAACTAGAAAAACTTGGATTTGTAAAATAAAACCCTGTAAACATGAAGCAAATGAATTCTCTTCATATCAATTGCTTAAGGGGCGGAAGAGATGACTGATTTCCATCACTAGTAAAGAAAATCGAGAGAAAATATGAATGAAATACGACGAAAAGCCTTCAAGTGAACTTCAAAATAAGAAAATCCTTAAAACATTGATGGGATGTTAATATTTCCATTTTCATTAAAAATAAATGAATATTATAGCAAAACTAATATACATAGATAGCAGACTAGTCTTGATTTTATAGTATGGGGTATTTTTTTTTATAGAATTTTTTTTATTATTTTTTTATAATTTATTCTGTTGAGATTTAAATAATATATTTTTTTGCCTTTATTTTGTTGAAAATGATATACTTTTTTTATATTGTTATATAAAAAATAAAAAAAATGAAATGTACATGACGAGGAACTTTTTTTTGGAGCTACGAAATTTGTTGGGAAAAACTTTTTCCTCGCTTTTTCGAAATTTCTTCAAGTACCCACCCAATCTTAAATTCGATTCTCTTGTCTACCTCTAGAAGAATTGGAAAAAACCAGCCCAGAAAAATCTTTGACGAAAAAATGGCTACAGAAAACCCGTGGAAAATCGAGAAAAAAATTGGAAAATTATAAAAAAAAACCTGCGGCCCCGAAAGCCTCTTGGAAAATTGGGGGAAAAATATCCTGACCCAGAAACCTTCCTTGAAAAATCGGGGAAAAATGTTCAGTCCAGAAAAATCATTGAAAAAAACCACTGTTGGAAACCCCTCTGGAAAATTCTGACTCAGAAACCGTCCTTTTTTGAAAACTAAAATTTTCAGCTCATAAAAACCTTGGAAAGTTTTTTCGGGAAATCGAAAAAATGTTCCAATTCAGAAAATCCTTTGAAAAAAAATTAAACCCCTTGGAAAATCGCGGAAAAAAATGTCTACCCCGGAAAAAAAATTTCTACAGATGATCGTTCGGGAGATTTAAAAAAAAACCACTGAGAAAATCCTTTGAAATTTCCTTCTAAAAAAATTCTTTAAAAAAAATAATTTCCCTCAAAACCCCTTGAAAATCGGGGAAAATTGGGAAAAAAATCCCTTGAAAAATCGGTGAAAATTGGGAAAAAAAATCCCTTGAAAAATCGGGGAAATTGGGAAAAAAAACTTTGAAAAAAAAAATTCCTTTCATAACACCCCTAGAAAAATCGCGGAAAAAATGTCTACTCCAGAAAAACTTTTGGTGAAAAAATTTACTACAGAAAACTCCTCGGAAAATTGGCTAAACTACCAGTCCAGATAATCCTTTGAATTTTTTGTTTCTACAAAGAAAATTCATATAAATAAATTCTCAGTGAGAAAAAAATAAACTTCTCAAAACAAAAATTATATTTTCCGAACGCAGCCCTGAACACCAAAAATGGTACAGTAGTACCACTTACTTTCGTCAGTGACGCTACAGTCGTCGAGTCGAGAAGATGTCAAAATTCGATCCTTTTTAATAGCCGCTTCCGGATTTATTTCGCCATCGGGGAGTTGCGCAAGGTTAATGCCATTAAACCGTGAAAGTCTTCGGCGCATGTGAATTTTTTTGATTTAATTACTTTTTTAGTGTTTGGTTTTAAAAACTGTGCAGTGAAAGTGGGATTTTTTTGGGCAATTGGAAACGAAAAAAATAAAGGTAGGATGAATTTTTGCAAAAGAAAATTTTCTCGAGTGAATTAATTAGCAAAAAAAATTGTGATTAAATATTAAATCTACACTTAATTGTATTTTAATTATTTACAATAATTTAATTATAGTTTGAATATTAAATTTTCGTGGAAAAATCATAGTGCGATGGAGTGAAATTTTTCTTTAATTCGTTGAAAATTGTTTTTGAATTATTTCTTTGTGGGAAAGGGGGAGGCGCTTTCTCGAGTCGTTGATTTTTATTGTTCTGCTTTTTTTCCGATCTTCTAGGAAAAATCTAATTATTTTTTGGACATTTTTTCGTGTCAAAAAATTGTTTTGTCTTAAAAAAAAAATTTCTAATGTGTCACAAACATAAATATTGACAACATAAGGAAACGTTACTATCAGGAATGGCGTTTTTCATTTAAAAAAAATCCATTTCAACACACTTTAAAACCACCTGTCATAAAATTCAGTTGATATTTCATATTTTAAACAATAAAATGCACATTGGATTGCATATTTTTAATAACCAAAGTATTACATAAAAATCGCACACGATGCGATTTTTATTAACAACGCGACGTCGCTCAGATTTCCATCATTTTGTTTTAATAGCCACACAGTCGGCAATATTTGATCTTTATGGAGGGTAATTTCCGCATGGAAATATGACAAAAATGACGTAAAAAGTGTGAATATATCTAAGGATATCCTATGGCTGGCTGCACTTATCTGTGAAGAACTTCACTAAGTATGAGATTAAGGGCGAAAAGGAGTCGTCGTGCAACCCGATCAGGAATCATCCAGGGATCTGAAGCTATAATTTATTTTTAGACGTACGGCGGCATTTCTTTTTCTTTGTTTTTTCTCTGTATCTTATTTTTAGGGCATTTATTTGAAGGGAAATACTTTTCTTTTATCTTTTATTTATGTAAGATTTAAATCGGATCCCCTTTTCGATGAACACAAAAAAAAATGAAATCCTTTACGAATCGTAGCAGGTTGTGTGTCCGATTACCAATCTTGGAAGATGTTTACAATGGAGTGTCGGGTGGTGGTGCTGTGATGGAGAAGGGGAGGGGGAAGAAAATTTATTACTTGGTTGGCCCTTGCAAGGATTATCCTTCGGAAAATATGCAAAAAGAACGGCTCGTCATAGCCGAAAGTGCATTTTTGTAGAAAGTTTGAATAACTGTTATTGCGTGCTATCCATCGTAAAATACGTCACGCGTTTAAGATGACATGAAATTCAAACAGATTGAATTGTTTTTCAGTGATTTTCGACCCCTCCTTGCGGAGAAAATCAAATCAAATCTGATTGACAGCCATGGGATAATAATCGAACATATGTCAAAATAGAGGATAAAAGTTTTATTGTCTCTAAATTCCCATACAATATTTGACTCTTTTTTTTTCAACACGACATGCCGCCCTGCTGCCGAGCGACCAAAGAAAACATCACAACGAAATCCAAAGGAAAAACTTTCTACTCTTTGATGTGATTCTCTTTAAGGCCATCAAAAATGAGTGACGTGTAGAGCTAACAAGTTCTGATCCGGATCCTGAATGACGGATGTGACGTTATAGATTCCCCTTCCATCCCCCCCTATCTGAAAGTCCTCTTTCGATTTTAATTCAACTCAATTTTACTAGTTTCATTTATGGGTTTTTTATTTGAATTTCCTGAGTTCTATTCAAATTGCCATAAGAGAAACAAATTATAAATTTTTCATCACATATTGCTGGACAGGGTGGAAAGGGTGGTTGACTAAAAATCATTTCTCAAAATCACATCAAAATATTTAAATATCGCATCAATGCAGCGCATAAAATGCAATAAAACACTCACCCCAACATACAACAAAATCACGCGAATCGCCATAGAATTCACACATCAAATTGCGAATGACATTAATTTTTGGGGACATGCCTATAAAACCAGTCTTATTTCTCGACAAATTCGATTTTATGGCGGCCATGTTTGCTTTTTTACGATCGACACCGAATACATCAAATATAATTACTTTACTCTTCTAATAGGGAAAATATTGTTATTCACGCCGGAGGCAAACTCGAGAACGGGGGCAGATAGAAAAATTTCTGGTCAATACAGTTTGGTCAGAAATCCTTTTCAGGCAAAATTGTGAAAATGTCCGTGCATCTGTCTGTCGGTCTCTCTGTTGGTCGGTCGGTCTGTCTGTTGGTCTGTCGGTCTCTTTGTTGGTCTGTCGGTCTTTCTGTTGGTCGGCCGGTCTCTCTGTTGGTCGGTCGGTCGGTCTCTCTGTTGGTCGGTCGGTCGGTCTCTCTGTTGGTCTGTCGGTCTTTCTGTTGGTCTGTCGGTCTCTCTGTTGGTCGATCAGTCTCTTTGTTGGTCTGTCGGTCTCTCTGTTGGTCTGTCGGTCTCTCTATTGGTCTGTCGGTCTCTCTATTGGTCGGTCGGTCGGTCTCTCTGTTGGTCTGTCGGTCTATCAGTCAGTCAGTCCAGTCTGTTGAGGACTGACTGTTGACTAATTGAAAAGAGAGAAGAAGAAAAAACAGTTTTTTTCGAAGAATTTCGATCGTTTTCTCCAAGGTTTTAGAATAATTTAACGTCCCTGATTCCGAATCTTATATTAATTTTGGGTAAATTCATGTTGGCAATGTCTCTTTCAACATAAAAACGATTTATAAAAGGAAATTCGCATCTTTTGAAGTTTCAAAAGTTTCTTACTCGCAAACAGACAGACAGACATGTTTGTAATAATGCTCCAATCGACTCAGGAGTGTCCGAGAAATGTTTTCTAGGCGAAACAAAGAGGTGGAAATTTTTCATGAATACAATATACTTTCTTATACAAGTACTACGTACAGGGTGGGCCAGAATAGACGCGGAGGTTTGAATTCTTTATAAATTTTTTATTTTAGCGAAACCTATAATTTTTTTTTCAAATACATGTAGTTGATTGATGGGGAATATTTTTGGTCTAAACATGGAAAATTATATCCCGCAAGTGGTGGCCTGTTTCTGCTTCTCAAATCCGTGCTCTTTCCAAGACATTTTCCATAACCTTTCGTGTTATGGCCTCGATTTCACTGCGAATGTTGGTTTTCAATTGGCTGATGGTTGTTGGCTTGTTGACGTACACCTTTTCTTTCAAATATCCCCAAAGGAAACAATCTGGAGTCGTTAGATCAGGTGAACGCGGAGGCCAATTGAAATCGCAACTTTTCGAAATAATGCGTCCGCCAAACATGTCCCGTAAAAGAGCCATTGAGCCCACCGCCCACCGGTTCGTTGTTCTATTGTGTACAGGTCCATTTTAAATTGCCCAAGTCTTCTTAACAAAATGCTGAAACAAAATTAAAAAAATAAAAAAAAAGTTATAAAGACTTCAAACCCCTGCGTCTATTCTGGCCCACCCTGTACTACGTACACTCAGAAAAATGTCTAGGTCAACTTTTTGTCAGGTTAACTCTGACCTTACAGAGGTGTCTGTAAGCCAGCTAGCGGTCAGAGTTAACCTATCTAAGTTCAACTCGTGCAGCTCCCAATGCCCTACTTCACCTGCTGGTGGCTTAATTTCAGAATTTCTCCGACCACAGGTCAACTCAGTTTTACTTGCCCATATGCAGGCGAACGCGCGCCTGCCCGAGGCTAATTACGCCGTATGTAGGTCGTTGAGTTAGCCTCCATTTTTCTGAGTGTATAAGAAAGTAAAAATTAAGTTTCCTTTTTGAAAATCTCTCGAAAACGATGCGCTTTTTGGAGAAAATGAATATAACCAAATTCAAAGGAAATAAAATTTCCTGCATTTTTTCCATTAACGGATTTTACATAATCTTTAACGGTTCTCAAGAAATTTCGCGAAACTAAATTTTGCAGAGGAAAGTTTCGTGTTGAACACAATATTGACATTTTTAATCACCCTTTAATATGTGAAAATTAAATTTTCAAATATTTACGATGTTGGCTGCCATAAAAATCTGATTTTGATTAAAATTTTGTTGGACATCAAAGGCTATTTTAATGCGTTTTCCGTGGTTTTTAATTAACGCCTCGAAATATGCAATTTACAATGGTATCAATTGCAATACATCTCATTAAAACGTGTTTGCATTTTATTCTTTATTAATACTTTACAGCCTTTTAATTGATACTTATTACTCGGAATAGTGTTTAATTATAGAGAATATTTTTTTTAATTATGATAAAATTCACATAACGCTATTAATTACTTTTGATATTGAATATTTTTTTTGCAACGGAAATTCCGCTTTCAAATTTTCGCTGCAATTATTCTGTTTTTTTTTGTTCCTTTTTTTATGTGGATTTGTATTTCATCCTGGAGATAGAAGGATATGCGATAATAAATAATTTTACGAGTTCTGGCATAGACAACGCTAAAATAAGAAAAGTTCATTGAAATAGATGTTTGTGTGTGTGTGTGTTTTGTGATAGCAACTAGTTCGACAGTCCTGGGGGTTGTTTGGCTCTAATATTTTTCAAGGTTATTTCCGTGCCATAAAAAGGACCTCCGGCGGGTGCATCATCTCTCAGATGCGATGCAAAACTCAAGTGTACGTAACGGTAATTCATTCGTACCACCATAAAGTTACATAAATACATAAAGTTCCGTCCGTTAATAGTGAATAATAAAACCTTCTTTATACCGCATCGATAATAACACATATGCGAATTTATGAAGTTTTATAGTGATTAAACTAAGAAGAATGCTCTATCATAGATAATAAAGTGGTAAGCGGAAAAAACATAAAATTCATCTTTCATCGTTTTCATCGCCTTCGCTACCGCCAACCCCCTTCCCCCTTTCACACATAAACACAGAACAGCATCAGCTGGAAAGGTGTAGAAAATTGCGCGACAATAAAATCTAAGAAATGCGTTGGGAAAATAACCAAGTTTGACATTACAGATATTCGGTGTTTCTTCCTGTTTATTGTTTTTTTTTTCAAATAAAATTGACTGTCGGGTTGGTTATGTTTTCCTGGCTTTTCATATGTGCTGGGACCGTTTAGCTTCCCCACAGGAACAAAATCCCTGGCGATGACAGACAGACGTTGTTAAACAGATCAAGGTGTAATGTTCATGGTTCAGCCCAGAACGTGTAATAGACTTCCCACTTATCAGCAGATTTTATCAGGAAATTTTATCACTTTATGGTGCGATTTCAGTGCCAAATGAAAATCGAATGACAAAAAAAAGGATGAGTAAATGTTTTCATAGAAAAACATCCTTTTTAAACCACCCACCGCCCCCCTTTCCCCCTCCTCCCCACACCTTCTCTCTTTGTCATAATTTTTGTCATCTTTAGACCTCTTTTTCCTCGCTCCGGTAATTTGCGATCTGCTACGCTTGTATTCCAGGGATTGTTTTTGCCTATTTAAGTCCTAACACCCCCACCTCCTGTTTTTTCACGACATTTTGTATAGAATTCCATCCCGCCGTCACACTATAGCGTATCACCACCACATCCCCCCTCCCTCCACCTCTAGGTTTTCAAAAAAAAAATCCAATTGTAGGAAAATCATACTAATATATAAAAATGAGTTGGTGTCTGTCTGTCTGTTCCTCTTTCACGCAAAAATGGCTGAACCGATTGACTTGAAATTTGTCATAAGTGTCTGTGGTAGTTCTGGTTCCAACATAAGCATACGGAAAAGTATTGCGAGGGGTGGGGGGAGTAGAGGGAGGGGTAAAGTGATTTCGAAACTTAGTTTTCCCTCTATGTTACTCTTTCGCGGGGAAACTACCGAACCGATTGGCCTGAAGTTTAGCTTCAACATAGACCATAAAAAAAAATTTGAAAAAACTTAACCCGCCAACGACGGATATGAAAGCTAGTTTTTAATAAATACCTTAAAAGTGTCCTGTGATTTGTCAGAAGGGGGTGCAAACTGAGGTATTTCAAACTGTTTAACGCATTACCGTCCGAAATGCGACCAGTAACTTTGAGCAATAGTGAGTCTTATTGTTACCACATAGAAATCAAAATTGCTATTATGGAATACAAAGGCTGGCCCCAAAACGGATGAAGGGATTGGCAAAGAAAAACGTTATTTCGAAGTGTTATGAAGGCCTATAAAATACTTTTGCTTCATTCTCAAAAGCTTTTATTTAGCTTGCCTTCGTGTCTGTCTGTCTGTCTGTCAGGGTCAAATCTTGCAATCGAATGTGGGTCATTCCCTCTTCAAATTTTCCGGGAAAAAATCTCATCTAGGGTTTGGGGTCACTGAATCCGATTCTGGCATATAAGGATATCTCATAAGCAAGGATATCTATTCGAAGACTAAAAACTTTATCTTAGAATATAATACGAGGAATGTCTGTCTGTCTGTCTGTCTGCACAAACGATTTCGAAAACCCGCCTAACGATTTTCACGAAACTTGGTGGTTAGGGATTTTCGGGAACAAGGAATCGATCTAGATAGGTCTTACCCCTGAGAAAATTCCCCCTCGATACCCCTCGGCAGGTATCTTCGAATTGGGTGGTCCGATCTTAATGAAACTTTACAGTATTACTAAAGAGGATTTTTCCACTAAAAACCTGACTTTTCCCTCCCCTCGATAACTCTCACCTGGTGTCTCAAAACAACGTTTCAAAAATCGGTGACAGCGATTACCCAATAACCACTCAACCGATTTCTATGAAATTTTGTTGTCGCGCGTTAGTTTTAGTTCTAGCTTTCTAGGTCGGGAATTTAAAAAGAGGCCGAGCATGGCTCGGTTTTCCTGGTACTATAAGCGTGCGAAAGACAAACGTTTATTTAAATTTTTCGATACGATGCACAGTTTTCGAGAAAACAGGAAAAAAGTATTCCATTTGTGGTTTTATTGGATTTTGATGTATCTGTGAGTTATGTAAAATCCGATTCTAAACACATTTTGTCTTTATAAATTTTTCAATATTACTCCCCGTTTTAGAGAAAATTGCAAAAAGGAGTTTCGTTTGTATGTGCGAGCGGAGAGGGAAGAGTCCAATTTTGCCCATTCAAGAATCTAGCCTAGCCATTTACGAGAAACGTAATCATACAATATTTCAAGTCTCTAGTCTCAATCCTTTCTCCATCCTTTCGAAAGATACGGTGTTCACGGACGAATAGATAGACGGACATGCGAAAATCAAAATATTTTGTCGTCCATAAGACCCTGGTGTAGTTTATTTTTGTATCCGATGGTTGGTTCGGGGTGTTACAGACGGTATATTCAAAAAAAAAAGCTTTTGCATTGGACTAATTGTCGTGAGAGATAAACAAAATTATTGTCGCCACAATTTTTGTCAATGGAAATTCTATACTTTTTTTAGGCCTATTGAGAATCAATGAAATTATACTCTCAAGGACTCATCGGGAACGATATTGCGCTCGCCAGGGGAGATCTGAAATTTACAAAAATGTCTGGCCAACTCTTTTTTTTTTTTTTTTTGAATAGATGAACTTTTTTTTTGTTGTTGTTGTTGTTGGAAATCGTGTAACATCACCTTAAGGATACAATGTGTCGCCGCACTGCCAACCAGTGATGACCATCCACTCAGGGAACACAAATTTACGTTCCAGCAGCGGTGGGTGGCGTACAAGTCGGGGTTGTCCTAGCAAAGCGAATGATGGCACATCGCTGCTGTGCTTGTCCTCCGCAGTTGATGAGGGGGTGTTGGGCGGGATGTGGGGTATTGTTTGCTGCCTAATGGCAATCCTTTGCCTGTGCTGTGCTGTTCTTGTGGTATGTTGTTTTCTTGCTGCCGCCGATTGGTAACAAAAGCAGAACGTCAGTCCGTAGCCAAGTCAGTCGAGATCGCGACGTCGACAGGTGAAGTTCTCTTGCTGGCGAAATAACTAACAAACAAATAGAACAGAATTCCCGTACAGAAAATTCAAAGAATTATCAGTTGCTACGCACACGTCGATTTTCCCGCTTTGAAATTCAAATCCCAATCAAAGTGTTTGATAAGCGCCATCTGGTGACGACGAACATAACAACGGAAGACGACTAAAACGGCAGCTAGTCTACTGAGTGCCAATCAGTTGTGCTTGAACTTTTCAGCTGTTCGGTTTGGGAAAATTTATCTCTCGCATTAAAAAATTTTTGAAAAACAAGAAAACAACGCAACTCAAACCAACGCAACACTTGGATCGAAAAGTTAACAAAAATTTTTTTGCAAAAATCAGGAAAATTTAATAAACAAAAAAAAATTAATTCAATTCAATTCGCTGTCAATTTCCGCACAAATTTTTTGAATTTAAATCAAAAAAAGGGTTTTTTCAATAAAGAAATTTTTACCGGTACCGTGAGTAATATATTTCCAACCGCTGAAAATTTATCCAAAACGAGAAAACATTTTTTTTGTCGAACAAATAAAACTGCGATTGTTGAGATCCTTTGCTGAGAAGAAAATTCAGTGTACCAAACTTGGGGGAAAAAATCAAGGAAAATCTCTTAAAATAAATTTGCGTGAAAATGCGTTATTTTGCAGTTGTATCCGTCTTGATATGCATTTATTTTGTTTGCAATTCCGTGCCCCAGGTCGACGCTAATCCGTATTGGGATGCAGGCAAGTAGTTTTTCCATTTATAAATTTTTCATATTTTTTTAAATTTTTGTTTTTCATTGTTTTGTTGAAAATATTTTGAAAAACTTATAAAAATTTCATTAATTTTGATTAAAATTACACCGTATTGTTGTTGGGGGTGGGAAAATTTTATCCACATGCGACATTTCAAGTGCAAACCGATAAAATATGTTGCCAGAAAATTTCAAATTTTCATCAATTTCCATAGATTTCGATATCACGGAATTGTGTATGGAAAGTAATTTTTGCAATTTTTTTAAAAATGATTTTTCACGAATTTTTCCAAACGAAGGAAAACACTGTGACCACTGATTGTTTCTCATTTTCCTCATGGTTTTTCTTTTCCTCGTCAACTTATGCAGATTTGTTGGTAGGTTGAGATTGGAGGGCCGCCGCCGCCGTCGGTATCACCTGTTGCAGAAAAACTGTTGATTGTGTGAACGTAAACACATTTGGAAGACTCATCAATTTTCCATCAGATTCGGTGGATTTTCTTTTTTGCCTGCTATTGCTGGATTTTTCATAATGTTTGAAAGAGAAATCTTTAAGGAATATAAGATTTTCCATCAAACATTTGCTGAGTCAGTTTGTCTGTTAGGCTGTGTGTAAGATTTCTGAAAAACTAATCGAGCTAGAGCCATGAAATTCTACAGGCATATTTGGCCCTAGAATGGGACAATCTTATCAACCGTTTTTTTGCTGTTTACTCCGAAACTATGGGTTGTTCAGTAGTCTTATGTGTAACAAGAGTTAGAGACAATAAAATTTCCTACATTTTTGCCTCTTACTACAACTCCGTATTTCAAGCCGTTATCGAGATTTTACAATTATTTTAAAAAAAATCAATTTTTTGCCAATTGATCTCGAAAAATAATAGTTTTTTGGTGATTTAATGTGCAGTGAATAATATTTGTCAGAATTTCGTCTTTTATTGTTATCCGATATCTTTTGCCGTTATCGAGATATTATCATTGAAACATAAAAATTGAAATTTTTGCGAGTTGCTGGCAAACTAACGGTTTTTCGAAAAAAGAGGTGTCAAAATTTTCTCTACATGTTTACCTTTTACCATAAATCAATATCTTTTACCGTTATCGAGGTATTTCAGATTTCCTAAAATAGAAATTCATATTTTTATATAAACTAATATTTTATTCGTCACGTAAATTGTCCAGAAACGAAGATTTTGTATAAGAAAATCATGCGCTGTTCACATTAGATATTTTTTGGGGTGGTTTTTTGGCCACAACAATATTTCTACTTAATTTTTATTCTATGCGATTTTGTTCGAAATAAAAAAACGTACCCCAGATTTTAAAAAATACTGAAGCTGAAGTTGTGGAAAATTCTCGATTTTTTCTCATGGCCGTCGAAAACAAAAAGAAAAATCTTACAGAAAAAGAAATACCGTACATTCATTGAATTTTTCCATGAACTAAACTTTCTTGAATGATTTCACGTGCTTTTAAAAGTTGAACTTGTATCGAATTCTTATTCATCGATCCAAACGGCTAATTTTTTTTACAAATTTTTGTCTTACATCCGCGATTCGAGTGGGTTTAACACGTTGACTGCCAGACCAATTTTGCAAAAATGTAAGGGAGATGCCAATACATATAGACGTATGTAGAATGTACGTATGTATCCTTGTAGATTGTAGACCCAGCTATCAAAAATGATAGCCATGGCAGTCAATGTGTTAAAGAATTTCTAGAAAAACGTCCCAGAGTGGAATCGCGTAAGGTGATAGTTTATGGTGACTGTGATTCGTCAATTTTCCGGACTTCAATAAAATTGCAACCATAAACATTTTGGCCAAAATTTTCTAATAACTACGCGAGTACCACCGCTTTATGATTCCTTTTTTTTTATTAAAATTTACTAAATTTTCACACTACCGAGCTTCGAAAAGTTGCCGAGTGTCTTTCGTCATCGTACGCGATTCCACCCCAGGGTGCAAAAATTGCGAGACCTCCACCAAATCGGCTCCAGTTTTTTCCATAAACTGTCCTGCTTTTCACCAATTAAAAATGGTGACTGTGACTCGAAAATTTTCCGGACCTCAATAAGTGTGTGTGTTGTTGTTTTTTTTTTGTCTAAAAATCTTAGATTATTGCAAGGAAATGCAAATATTTGCGATTCCACTTTGTTTAATTTGAAAAACAACCAAAAAAAAAGAGTGGTTTCCTAGGGTTTTCTTCGAAGGGTCTATTTTAAATTTGTAATAGCGATTCTGAAAAAAAAATCCTCACCCTCAACTTGTAAGTCATTTTCGCTCTGGCTCGCCACCACCTCAATCCGCCTTTTGCCGCTGCACGAGGCAAGTCTGGAGGAAAATCTCTTAAATATGGAATAAAATTTTCCGCAAATCTAATTCTTAACACTACAATCATCTTGCCCTTGCCCTTACCCCATCCCCTGCTATAAGAGGTTTAAAATCTTCCCGGTTTAACTTCAATTTTTTGTTTCCCCGCTCCTCCCATGTTTTAAGCTATTTGAGAATTTTCCAAAGGGATTGTGCTTTTTAGTTGTTTTTATTACTTTTCTGTCTTCCTCCCCTTTCCCCCCGCTCTCTGTAGCCCCAGTAATCCCCATCACGAATTAAAATGAATTCATGAATGTCGAAGCGAAGTAACTTTTGGTTTTCCCCTCCTCGCGCCCACATTTTTAATATTATTAATTTTTTTTTTTCGCTGTCTTTGATGTTAATTTTATGTTGTTCGACGTGTAAAATTCAGCTGTTGGCTTCTATGCCTCGAGACAAACCAAACTAAACTAGGATTTCCAATTAAACTTTTGAATAAATTAAATTTTTCCATCGCATAGAAATTCAAATATCTATATAATCACTGGGGGGAAATTCCATGAAAAATTGCCTATGAAAATGTTTGTTTTTTCACTTCGGCAGATTCTAGTTTTATTCATTTTACAAAAACAAAAAAATATGTCAAGAAAAACTGAATGACGTAATAGATAATCCTAGTGTAGGCCTCATACAAACTAGTTCGCCATGTTTTATTTCCAAATGATTTGCAAAAGTCAACCTTTCGGACACTGCGTCCGGGTATATAATTCAAATGGAGTTTCTGACACTCAAAATTAAATTTCGAGCCGTATGTAGAGATCATAGGTGAGAGTTTACCCATAAATATTATCGAGACAAATGCGGAATTCCTACTATCAAACGCGGACACATGTTTCCGTCTGTTTTTAACGTAATTTTTGGGCCGTCGGCAGACAGAAATTCTTTCTGCGCGATTTCGACATCTTTAAGCCCCCGAAGGGTTGTAATTCTCTTAGAAAATTCCGAAAAGTTTTAGCCAAAAATAAAACTCTGATTTTCAACTCGATCGAGGCCAAAATTTTCTTCCGTTATACCTACTGTGAGGGTGGCAAGGAGTGAGGATCAGAGAGAGAGTATAAATTTGCTACATATCAAATGTTCTCCCTCTCAAACCCACAAATTTTTCACGCCAAAAACTCTCGATGTTTTCACCAAATCTCTAAATTTCTCACAAAATTGCCAAAGTTTTCACTCCAGTGTTTTAGAGCAGTCAAGGGCGACTCGAGCACAGCTCGTAGAGAACAAACAAATTTGTGCAATGCCTTTATTGATGTTATGCTTTGGTATGTGTGCAATCTGACGTAATCTCTACTCATCTCTGATTTAGAACTTCAAAACCTATAATTTCGATTTATTACAGAAATTCTACAGAAATACTTTTCCGCTTTCCACGGTAATCTACGAATTTACCGCTTTTTTCCTCACCACAAGCCGAATTTCGCCGAATACATATAATTAGACTAATTAATTTATTTTTATTTAATTTAGTGTAAATACTAAACATAAAAAATGACCACGGCATGAGCTGAAAATATCAAATGACAGCCAAGCCAAAAAAACCAATTCAAAAGTCAAATACGATCGGGAAAAGTCTTTTAGGGGTTTGGGAAAAAAAAGAAGGCGTCCTAAGTCAGGCGTCCTAAGTTTGATTGTCTAATATTTCATCCCCCCCTCCCTCCCTCCCCCCTTCCTCCCAAAAAGTTGGAAAAAAAATAATATGGAAGAATGGAGAATTTTGCGGTTATTTTAAATTTAATTAGAATTTTCTGTCGTCAAATTTAATTCCTTTTATGATTTTTGAGAGTCGTTACAAGAATTTTACTGGCTTGAGAATTTCGCCCCATTATGGAAGAAAACAATCGAAATTTTCTAAATTTTGTGTGGGTGGGGGTAGGAGTTTTTATGGCAAAAAAAGCATGACAGGAGCTTTTTGATTATCCGAGTATCGTGCGATCACTATTAAATTTTATGTTTGTGAACCGTGCGAGAGGGGGCGGGGGGAGGTGAAAAGATGAAATTTTTGGAAGAAAAAGTAAATTCTCTCAAAATGCTGTACAATTTTTTTTTGTCGGGGAAAACTTTTTAAAAGCCTTTCCTTTGCAGAATTTTCCGATTCTTTTATTATTAAGAATTTCTGTTTCGAAATATTTTCTATGCAGAAAAGAAAAACTTATTTTTTGACGTGCTATTGATAGATTGTTAGGAAATATTCTGCCCCAAAATTAGTTTCTTCTCTACCCTCTTCCTCCACCCCGCCCTCTAAAGAGTTTTTCCGCTTCCATTTTCAAAAAAAAACCCCGGTTTTAGCAGAATTTCGCTTGTGTTTGGCAGAATTATCTGTCTTCGAAGATTTTCCTCATTTGGAGATTTTCCGCCTTAGAGAATTTTCTGTCTTATGCTACATTTACACGAATGACAAATTTGTCATTTTTTTCTTGTCATTATGTTAATTCCCGTGTAAATGGCATAATTTTTGTAATTTTTTCTGTCAGAAAATGTCAATCTCTCATAAAAGAATGAACTTGTCCATTCTTTTATGCCAGATTGTCATTCGTACAAACGCAATATTAGTTATGACAAAAGTTGGATACTAAAGTTGTCATAACTAATATTGCGTTTGCACGAATGACAATCTGGCATAAAAGAATGGACAAGTTCACGAATGACAATCTGGCATAAAAGAATGGACACACGGGAATTAACATAATGACAAGAAAAAAATGACAAATTTGTCATTCGTGTAAATGTAGCATTAGATTAGTTTCTTCTCTCCTTGCCCCCCCTTCTCATACCTTAGAGTTTTCCGCTTCGATTTTCAAAAAAGAAAATCCGGTTTTAGCAGAAATCCGCTTGTTTTGGGCAGAATTTTCTGGCTTCGAAGATTTTCCTCATTTGGAGATTTTTCCGCCTTAGAGAATTTTTCCCTCTTAGTGGATTTTCCATCTTCGCAGAGTTTCCGGACATTCCGGACGTTTTTCCAGAGTTTTCCCGTGATCAGACTCAAAAACTCCTAAATTTTCTCCCAATTTCAAATCAAGCGTGAAAATCCGAAGAAAAATCGACTCAAGTGTTTCTTGAGGATGACAACCAGGGGTGAATTTCTTCTATTTTTTTTTTTTTGTTATTCAAAAATTCCAATTCGTGGAAGGGCAAGTCAGAGCAGAATTTATTCCACCTTTAATCGTGTATTAATTGTGATGGACCTCTGCTTCTTCTCCCCCCACCGCGCCGCAATTACTCCACACGATTTTATTCACAGCTTCTAAAAAGAAAAAAAAATTACGACCAGCGGCGGCTGGGAGAGGGGAAATCAGAAATTATGGAATGACATTTGAAAAATGTTTCGCCTCTTCCATGTCAATCTAATTAAAAACGATGCCAAAAATTTTATTAGACTTTTGTACATATTTTTGTGGGAAACTCTGGTGCGGGGATGTGGGGGGTCGCAATATGAGTGGTGAATGTCGACTAAAAACTGTAATTAAAATTTTATAGCGCCGCGTCATGGTGCAATTTCTAAATCTGTTTGGAGATCCTATTTTTTTTTGTTTTTGTTTTCGCTTGTAATCGCCCACCGGGAAGGAGTAAAATAAGCGTATGTTTGAGGAAGGCGAAAGGATGGGATGGCCCGGAAGGAGCAACGGAAAATGCTAAGATGTCATATTTTGATGCCGCTGAGGTGAGACGAACCAGGAAAACAAGAGGGAAAAATACAAACAGAAAAGACAGGAAAATTCTCATAAATTAATATCATATGTCCACCTCTTATTACTCTACTCCCGCTGTTGCCCCTCCCCAACCCGCCGCCCGCCGCACGACTTTCTTTAATAATTTTAATCACGTTTTGTTTTTCATTGCGTGTTTTTCCCCCACGGATTTTCGTGCTGGTGGCGTTCTCATGATTTTAAGAAAAATGAAATTTCTTAAAAATAATGGGATGTGTGGAAAATAATGTGTTACGAAAACTATTTTTAAAACGGGCGTTTTTAGGGAAATTTCCTATGAATTTTTTAGTCAGGCAAAATCGTTTCAAACCCTTTTTCAGATAGAAAAAATTTTCTCTAATTTTTCCAATGCCTTTTTTATTGCGGAAAATTATTTCAAAGCCTTTTTTACTCAGGAAAGTTTTTCCCGGATTTTTTCAAAGGCTTTTTTGTTGTGAAAAATCGTTTTAAACCCTTTTCCATGCAGAAAAAAATTTCCCTGATTTTTCCAAAGTCCTTTTTGTTGTGAAAAATCATTTTAAAGTCTTTTCCATGCAGAAAAAAATTCCCCTGATTTTTCCAAAGCCTTTTTTGTTGTGAAAAATCGTTTTAAAGTCTTTTCCATGCAGAAAGAAATTCCCATGATTTTTCCAAAGCCTTTTTTGTTGTGAAAACTCGTTTTAAAGTCTTTTCCATGCAGAAAAAAAATCCCTTCATTTTTCCAAAGCCTTTTTTGTTGTGGAAAATTATTTCGAAGCAGAAAAAAATTTTCTCGAATTATCCAAAAACTTTTTTTTGTTATGGAATATTATTTCAAAGCCTTTTTCGTGCACAATTTATTCTCCAAAGCCTTTTTTTTTGGTAGGGACACATTTATCTTAACTCTTTTGAAATTGCAACACTTTCTTTTTTGTTCCATTAGCAAAATCCATTAATTTTTATTCCACCTTATGTGAAAAACGAGTGGATAATTGAATTTTGGTTTTTGGTAAAATTGTGATTGCGATGACCTTTTGATGATAGCAAGTTGACGGGCAGAATGCAGAGGGGGGGGGGGGAGGGAGGGAGGGAGGTGAGAGTGAGAATGACGTGGATAAAAGGATTAATTCGATTTCCGTTACTAATCAACGGAACGGAACTGAACGCAACGCAACAAGCGAAATCTTGTTGAGGCGAAATTAATTAAGGACTTTCGGAAAACTCTTCTTTTCCCAGAGTTTAGCACTTGACTTGTGTGTGCCCACTTGAAAGTGGGCAGCTTCTTCGGGATGAGGGTCAGGACATTCTCTATGTTAAATGAAAGTCAAACCCTTTGACTTATGACGACATATCGATATTGACTTGAGGAAGCCGTTAGAGGGATTGCTATGACAATAAATGGAGCGTAATTTCTTGGAGGGCGACTACAATCGCGTCAAAGAGTCAAGGATAACACAAGGATTTGATTATCCAGAGATATCCATTATCGCTATACCATCCCTTGAATATTCTTGCTTGCTTGCTTGCTTGCTTTTAGTCTCGTCTAACTTCATAAGTAACAACAAGAGGGGGTGTGAAATGAATGTCTTAAGATTGAGTAAACACGCATCTTCCCAATAGATTGAAAACCGTAAATCCAAGAGGATTTTGGATTCCAGAAATGATTTTTGGGAATCACTCAATAATTTTGGGTGTCTTTTCGGTTGGGCTTCTTCTCGTCTAATGAAACGCGCGATGTGGCGGGACGAAGACGGGACGTGGACGGGAGTAAGAAAATCAAATCGACAGTGTTACGGCAACGGGGAAGAAACATAACGAACCGACAGGCAAAAAAAAGTCGTTTCCGTAAACCAATTTATCGTCGCAATCTACATTTTTTGGATGAAAATTCTGTTAACGAAAAGGTGACGATTTGTGAATTTAGGCGCGGCAAATGAGCGGAGGGGATCAAATAACGTACAATGGGAATGAACAAAATCAGGTACCTATTTTAAAATTTTACCTGATGAAACGAGAAAAAAAAACACATCAGTAATTTTTTTTATATCGCGGAAAATATTCGTATTTCCATGTCTTTAAATTTTTCCATCATCTATAATACTCTAAAACAGAGGTATGATTTCTTTTTTTGAAGACGGAAAAGGAATGATTTTTTTTGAAGGCCGTTTTTTGGAACAAATGAAGTTTTAGGGGGGGTGTATAATTATTGGTGAGTTCTACATTGCCATTATTCACATGTGATACGAATTTCTGGGGAATTTACTGCCCCAAAATTAACTACCCTCCACTTCTCTCCCCCCCACTGCCGAAGAGTTTTGCGCTTGGACTTTAAAAAAATCTAATATTCCTAAGATTCTGCTAGTTTTGGACAATTTGCCGCCTTTGACGATTTTCGCTTTGGGGCCGACCTAAAAAAAATACGGCCTTCGACCCCCCCCCCCCCCCCCCTTCCTCTCAGGGGGTGTTCCTGTTTGGAATTAACCACCTTTGCAGACTTTCCACCTTTGCAGACTTTCCACCTTTGCAGACTTTCCACCTTTAGGAGCTGCCTAAAAAATACGGCTTTCGACTTCATAAAGCTTTCGCGGTTTTTGTACGGAGTTTTGTTCCACCAACCGTCACACTACCGCAATTTTACACCAATCGGCATCGCGCCGTTTCCAAGATTAATAAAATTAAACATTTTTCTCCCTGCACAGTTTTTTTTTAATGTTGTATCAGTTACGGATTATGTTTTTATAAATAAAACTAGAGAGAAAATTAGACAGACATGTCGTAACGCAGCGTATAGCGATTGTAAACATCAGGATTAAAAGCATTTTTTTTGTAAGTGAATCGACGGAGAAATGAAAATGTGGTGGGCTTTTTCCATTGTACACCCTTATCCCGCCACACCGTTCTATTGAGTCAATTTGTACAGTTAGGTGTATTTTGTATCGATATTTACTTAATTTTTCATTCGATAGAACCATTCAATCGACCTGGCCTCCATTCTTGTATCGAATGTCGTTCGCCCGCTGTAAAAACTCATAGTCTCGGAATGTCCTTCAGGATCCTCTATTGCGCTGGATTGCCGTGAGAAATTGTTGCCTTTTATCATATTCTCGTCGTGTTCCTAGTATATGGCAGTGGTTCTGCCCAACACCACCACCCCCCTTCCTCCGCCCATTATCCTTCCTAGTTGATTACCAAACAAACACAGCCTCATGTACACCACAGGGGGAGGTCTTGCAGGATAAAGCCTTCAAAAAAAAAAACGTTCGCTTTTTAAGTATTTACCATGAGTTAGCATTTTTTTTTTTCTTGAATCAAATGCGATCTCACCTGCAAATTGAAGATATTAGAATGCGGTGTTCCGGGAAATGGTTGGGTTGCCCAGCGGACCACATTTATCCGTCGGTAATGGGCAATTTAGACCGCCAATATCAATGGAAGTTGGAGAAAAGCCATCAATTTCTGAAAAACCATCAACAAAAAAAGTTGTGCTCCACTCAGACAAAAAATTTGTCATATGGAGAAAATCATTGTTAAATCAACTAAATATCAGCCAACATAATTTTGTTAAATTAACAAAGCGAACTTTATTCCTCGGTAAATGAAAAATTGATCATTTGGATAAAATCATTGTTAAATTGACAATTTTTTTATCAGCTCAACAAAAAAAAATATTGGCCTTGACGTATCTCTAACGGTTCTCAACATATTTCAAAAAATTCGTTTTTTATTTTCAACAAAAAAAATATTGGTTGAGATTGAACAAATAAGATTATTTTTATGAGTGTTTTCGGGGTATTTCTAGAGATTTTGACATTTTATCTTTAAGAAAAATATTGGAAAATGCCTTGAAAATTTCAGTTAAAAATGCATTAGCCTGAATCTTTAGGCAAATGTAAGGGGTTGCCACCCACTAACCGCGGACGGCGCACAGTGCCGAATTTGGTCTAAATTTTGGCCCAAATTAGGGTTTTCATGAAAATCTGACAAGTTCGAAATTTTTATAGTTTTACGTTTTCCTGTTAGAAAAATGCCTGAAATAACTAGAAAAAGCTATTATTGTTTTTTAATTGGCTTTAGTGATTTAGCAATATAAAAACCTTTGCTTTTAAAAATTTTAATTTTTTTTTGTTTGGCTACTGATAGAAAAAAAACCGTCCTAGTTTCATGTCAAAGTGGTGGTGAAAATTGCTCCCACTGTACTCAACATACGCCATATAATTGCAATAAATTTCAATATAGACAAGAACGATTTTCCTATCAGCGTACCGAGAATATCTTTATTTATACAACTGAGCGATTCATAAAAACTGAGACGATTTTAAGTGGAAACTTTTAAAAAAAGAATTCACATCCGTTTTTTTCCCCCATTTAACCGAGCGAATGATGATCAAATTTCCACCTACTTGGGAAAAACATTTCCCTTTTAGAACAGCGGATAACAATACAAAAAAAAACACACAATTTGTTTGTCGGACGGATGATGACAAAATAAATTAATTCATCCCTTTATTATACCTGCCTTTTGGCGGATTTTTTTGGTCCCTAATTTTTTATTAAATTTATTTTGGTTTCATTGCAATGACGCTAATTTCGGTGTCTTTAGCACAGATTGTTGGCGAATAAAAAGGATGAAATCTGGTTGGCGTGGGGAAGGGACGGGTGGGGGGGGTGGATTTGTCAAGGTGTCAACGGCAAAAACAGAAATTCTTGTTCCCTCTTCTTATTTTATTCATACTGGCCGCCGACGTTGTCGAGTCAAAAGCACAAAAGGACGAAAATTCGGGCAAAAAAAAGGATTTACAAGAAAAAAAGGATTTACAAGAAATACACAATAACCAAAACGACTGTCAGCAGGACGTCATTTAAATGGGTGGCAATGAAAAAACCGGTTATTTACTAAATAGGGATATCTTTTACACATCGGAATTTGCCCTTTTTCCCACATTCTGCGTGAATCGAGAGGAAGGAAGCGTGATTTTAGTCCTTTGGGCGTCAATTTAGTCGTTTATTCATTGAGCGTTTGTGTAATCATTAATTTTCAGTGTTTTTTTTTTTGTAAACAATTCTATATTAATAATTTTTTTTGCTGTTAAATTCTGTTTGCTCGAAAAAATCAAAATTTTTTGAAAAAAAAGCTTAAGCGACCACAAAAACCCTAAGATGAGAGTTTTTCCCGGAAAATTGAAACGAGAAAGAATAATCACGCTATGCTTACGGACTTCTTAATGTCAGAAGCGACCCCAAAAACCCCCAAACGAGATTTTTTTTTATCCATAAAATTTGAGGAATTTAAATCCTTACAAAGACGAAGTAGTGAAAATATTGTATTATTATCGGACTTATGTGTGTGTGTGTGCCAAATTTCGTGTCAATCGGATGAGTGGAAGTGGCAGAAAATTAAATCGCAAGATTTGACCCCGACAGACAAACAAACAGATAGGATGCAACAAAAATAAAAATTATTTTAAAGTCTCATTTGAGAGGTTATTCTATTCCAGGCGGAAATCAATTAAACGTTTTGAAGGAGGATTTCTCTTGCCCCCCCCCCCCCCTCTAAAGCGTGACATATTTCGTGGACAGACCCCTACATACGAGTATTAAACAATTTTCGGTAAATTTCTAACATATTGCTTAAAATCGGACTTTCTTTCATCCGATAGATAGTGCGGTAGCTTGAAATCGAGCTCTTTACCTCCACAAATTGAGATTTTCTTCGGAGCTCCTTAAAAGACGTTCTGAAAAGTTCTCAAAATTTTGTAGATCCTGGGAAAAATTCATGACAAAATTGTAGACTATTTCTAATCCATATCGGTCTACAAAAAAGTTTCAACAGTTTAAGAAAAATCGGAAAACTCCTTTAACCATCATCGGACTTGGAAAAACTTTTAAAAAAAACTCTCCCCTACACTCAGAAAAATGAAGGCTAACTCGACGACCTACATACGGCGTAATTGGCCTCGGGCAGGCGCGCGTTCGCCTGCATGTGGGCAAGTAAAACTGAGTTGACCTGTGGTCGGAGAAATTCTGAAATCAAGCCACCAGCAGGTGAAGTAGGGCATTGGGAGCTGCACGAGTTCACCTTAGATAGGTTAACTCTGACCGCTAGCTGGCTTACAGACACCTCTGTAAGGTCAGAGTTAACCTGACAAAAAGTTGACCTGGACATTTTTCTGGGTATACTTTTTGTGATCCGTTTTCTAATAATTTTTATATTCTCTCCAAGACCTTGACGTTCCTCTAACGGTTCTCAGCATATTTCAAAAAATTGGTTTTTTTTTTGAAAATTTCTCGGTTCTTTGAAAATTTCTCGGAGATTTATCCACTATTAGGAAAAAGTGAATACAAACAAATTCAAAGGAAATAGAATTTCCTGCATTTTTTCCCCCTTAACGGTTTCGGAACATAATTTTTCCGAAACTAAATATTGCCGAGAAAAGTTTTGTGCTGATCGCAACTCATATTTTTGCAAGATTTTCTAGTTGTTGCCAAAAAAAAACAAAAACATGCCCATTGGAAATTCCTTTAATTCCGCCGCTCGCGGAATTTCCCGGAAAATGTGATGCCGTTAATATGAAAATCTCTTCATACATGCATGCACGCATTAAGATTAGAAATAATTACGCATTTTATGGTCGAGTTAGAGAGTAGAATTATTAGCTCGTAGTTTCATGATCACATCTTAAGAATTTCTTAAAGTCGAAAATGATTTTCTTTTTATTGCGTGCCGTCACATCAGTAAGTAAGACTTATCGGGCTGTCGGTGGCATCGTCATATCACTTGACAAAGTCATTTCCACTCCTCCATGGTGTCATTTGTTTCTGTCATTCGATGGCATTTAAGCGAAATACCCTTTGCTGTTTGTCGTATCGTGTGTGTGTGTCAACGAAAGAGTGATATTTCATGCTACCACAGCAACCATGCTTTTCATCTTTTGCTGTTCTATCGCTTTAGTGGCGGATATGGGTGGGGTATACCATCATCCCATATAATAAATACATTTATTTTAAAACGTGCAGAATACAAATTTTCATGGCTTTGCATTTAAAAAAAAAACCTCCCCCTCGTTGTCAACATTTTCCCAATGTGACCATTCTACAGGTAGTTGTCGCGGCGAGGGGGTAGTGATGAAATGGTGGGTGATAACAGCCTTGACGGGGCGTTATAACACTTGTAATATTTCCACTCAACTTAATTCGACTTAAACGGCGATGACGGCGAAACTTATTATCGCTTGTGTGTTAGATAGCAGTGGGGCAGCAAAAGGGTTAAACATTAACCTAAAATATATGACAGACGGTGTGGAAATTTTCGGCTCCTTCAGCGAAAATAGTTTTTGAACACCGTGAAAATTAAAAATCCCCCTTAAATTTTCTCACCAGCAGCGATAGAAAATCTGGTATTTTTCCTTGGAACGGCTCACATTTTTTGTGTGCTAAAATATGAAATCGGGAAATTTTACAAGAGAAAAAAAAACTCAAATCCGCTTAAATTTCAAAATCGAAATACGAATTTTCCAAGCCGCTTAGCTTTGGGCATTCGAAAAAGGAGATTTATTAAATGTTCATTCCATTTTTTTATGTTACTTAATAATTGGGGTAAAGAGAGTGGATTGAATGAAAAGCCCATATTTTTGGGTCTACATATAAAAGCCCTGCTTGTTTGTGTACTTCGCGCCCCACCCCCTCGGTTTCTAAGGGACAGAAAAAGGTTTAAACGAAATAAACTTTCAACTGCTAGGCAATGCGTTTTGGCCTTTAAATACGACCGAGAACCCAAACCCACATACGACGACACCTGGGTTGTTACCTGGTCTGCAGGTCATTTTATTACGTAGCAAAGCACCACTCCCCCCACACACACATGGTCTAACTGCTACTAGGAAATCATTCTGGGAAAGTAGAAATTCATTCCGTCATGTGGAAAACCTGTTGAACGTCGTCGTCGAAATATGACTCGTTTGCAAACGTGAATCGATGAAATGCACTTAAAGTTTGTGTAGGGTGGTAGATGGAGGGAGGGGGAGGAGGAGCAAGAGTCGATAACGTTACAAGAGGACAAGTCAAAGAAATTCCCTTGTGTGGGCGGGTGGGCTAAGGAATACGGAAAATACAAACAACAATCATTGTCAGTCCAAACTCCAAATACGAGTGTGGATCCTGCCTGGGGACAGTGAAATGCACAACAAAATTGTGTAACGGAGAAACAGGAACTGGTGGGGGAGGTGGGGGGGGGGGCATGGCAATAGAAGGGAAAGAAAATAATAGGACGAAGAAAGTTCGTATGTGACACGAATGTAAACAAGTTATAAATTGTCTTATCTTGAGTAAAAACCTTAAAATATCACCCCTTGTTCGGTTGACAAAAGCGACATATTATGCTGGTATTACCCACGGGGCAGGACTTTCCCGCAATAAGTCGTAACGACATTGGAATCTCGATAAGTCGAATGCCTTAATAACTCAAAGTTTTGTTTTTCTTTCGCCCCGTCGAGCTTCCACTTATCGAGGTTCGACTGTAAAATGAAACACGGGAAGGTGAACAAAGCTGAGTTTCCGAATTAAATTTAGAGAAACATAAGAAATCGCCAAATTAATTTTTATTCCAATTACCGTTATGTTTAAAAACCCGTCCTGGAAAATTCCACACAACCTATACATCTTGCACTCAGTGAAAAAATTGGTCATATGGAGAAAATTATTGTTAAATTAACAAAATTTCTATCCTATATCAGTCAACAAAATAAAAGGGAAATTTATTTCTCCGTTAATTGAAAAAATTGGTCCTATCATTGTTAAATTGACCAAATTTTTGTTGGAATCACAAAAAAATTGTCAATTGCAACAAATATTTTTGGAGGGAAATCTTTGTTCAACAAAAACAAACTCACAAATGATGTTCTGTTAGATCAGTAAAAAACTGGGTACCCCCCCCCCCCCCCTAATGGTCCATTTTTGCCCATTAACGAACTTAGCCTCGCATTTTACGAAAAACGAATATGCGCAAAATTTCAAGTCTCTAGCTCAATCCGTGCGCCCGCAATCCGCGCCACAGACAGACGGACATGCAAAATTCAATTTTTTTTATCATTCTAAACACACTGGTGTAATTCATTTTTTTGTGCGATGACGGGATCTTGGCGTTACAAACGGTAAGGCAAAGTTAATATACCCTTTGGTTTCACCATACGGGTATAAAAATTTGTAATTAACCATACTTCATTTATCAAAATGATAAAAAAAAATTGTTATATTTACAACGAGTCGCTGGGCACTCTAAAAGTCAAGCGACGCTGCGTACTGGGCAGTGGACAAACGGGGGGAGGGGCTTAAGTCACACACGAAAGCAGTTAAGCTATGGATGGTTCAGTTATCGGCTAAATCGTATAGTATGCGGAGGGTGGCTTTGCCTAATGATTTTAGGTCTGTAAGAATTTTCCAAGGCATTTCTCAGTTCAAGAAGGATTTTTTTTCTAATTTTCAAGAAGCATTCTTCGATTTCACATCCTTTTCATTGCCTTAAAAGCATTTCAAGGATAACAGAAAGGGCAAACGATCTGTCAAATATACAGAAGTGTAAGTTTTTTTTCCACACAAACATCCTACATTATTTTCTAATTTTATTTCTATTTATCGCCCCCTCCCCTCCACCATCTTGAGCACTTTTAATTTTGTCCTGTTGCTGGATATCGTCATGTCACCATAATTGAATTTGATTTTAAAGGACCTGCCGAGAATCCCTCATAAAAGAATCCAATAAAGTTCAATTCGTATGCCATGTGTGGGAGTGTGTTAGTATGTATGTCGTGAAGATATGAAGGACAATTTGTCTACTACTGATAATACTAATAATAATAATTTAATAAATATTTCAATTTCGATTACGAAACACATGGGAATTGCGTGCAGTCGAGCAGAAGGAATCCGGCAGAAAAAGGCCTTGTTATGATTTGAAATTTCTGAAATTTTCGATATCAAAATAATTTTTACCGGCCTTTCCATGGAAGGTTTTCATTTGTCCAACCAGGCGAGAGAGAAAATAAAGTTAATTTCCTTTGCGTTCTACTTAAAAAAAATTCGATTTTGTTACGTGAAAGTGTTTTGAAAATCACACCCCGAAATTTTTGTGTGTAAGTAAATATTTATTGGTCTTACTTTACCCAAAAAGTTTAAGGATACGATCAATATTAAAACATTAGTTGTGTGAATTTTTTTAAAAGCTTTTATTTAGCTTGCCTTCGCATCTGTGGGTCTGTCTGGGCCAAATCTTGCAGTCTAATTTTCACCCACTTCTACTCGAAATTTTTCAGACATTCGTACTCGAAATTTTTCAGACATTCGTACTTGAAATTTTTTATACATTCGTACGTCCGATGACAATACAGCATTTTCACTACTTCGTCCTTGTAAGAATAACGGAAGGTCCGGTAAGGATAACGTAATTATCATTTTCCTCAAATTTTCCGGTTTTTGGGATCTCATCTGGCTGGGGGGTTTTTTTTTATCGCAATTGTCCAAAGAAACTACATTCACGTCAACACTGTTTGGGGCTCGATGGAGTTTTGTGCCGTATCTAGAGTTCATTCGAAACAATGTCCCCAATTCTATATCATGAGATCGTCAATCATTTCTTAATACTTTTTCAACTAATTTCGGTTACTCACAAATCATTCCTCGCTAGTAATACAAAGTTTCGAGTTTCGCAATTTCTCGAAAATACGACCATGTATAAAACATTGAAACACCCCTAAAATGTGTCCTTTTTCTTAAACTTTTCCGACATGTCGTTGGAAGTGTTGTTTTTTATTGGTATTTTCGGGATCATTCTATTTGCATTTGACTGAAATTTTCGTTGAACCGAAGGGGCGGCGCGACTGTGGTGATGGTTGGCTGGCGATGATGGATGAATGGATGTATGGTAAAATGTTATGTTTTCTGTTTATTGTCATTGCTCCAAATGTAATCTCTATCGTTGTCTCTCTCCCCAGCAGCCCATCTCACCCTACTGGGGAGCAGCATAACATTCCAATATGAAAAACTAATTACCCCATGTAGCAATAACGGTACTGGGGAGCCTCTCTCTATCTCAAAGGACATAACCGAGATCAACATTAGAACCCTAACTAACCTTTTACGAATCTAAAGGAGGGAAGAGGGGTGGATAAGGAGAAACACAAGTAACAATTGTCCCGTCTCACCCTATAATCTTACTTCAGTAACATGACTGGGAATTGTTGTGAAACTGCGATTGTTTTCCCTGCAGATTGTTTTGCACCAAGAACCCTTCTACGCGTTTGTTGGGAAAACATTTAGAAAACCAGCCCTTTAGATCCAGTCCAGTCCGTTGATACGGTGATGGTGGTGGGTGGGTGGAAATGGTGGCAAGATATCGTAGTTGAAGAAAACACTGCCAGAGCCCCATGCATTATGCTGTATTGCAAGCCTGGCAATTGGTGCTATCCGAAGAATGTGACTCGGATATAACGCACATACTGGGAGAAAGAGACAGAGTCGAGCAAATTCTGTGAAGGGGTGAGAGATCGGAGATGGCGAGTGTAGTAGCAAATGGACCTAAAATCCACATTAACTTATGGAATTATGCATGAGAATTTCTTTTCACCCCGTTCATATTTTCATCCTCTCCGTTACTGCTCTTATTTCATCCACATTTTCCAATAGAATATCTTCGGAAAACAGCCATGAAATAAATAAAATTTTCTAAAGGGTGGAAGCGAAAGGCAAGGGGAGAGCTTGACGAGGGTTTTTTAAAAGTTAATATTTCAAGTTTCACATTAAATTTGAAGAATGTTCCTTTTAGAATTGAAATTTATAGATGTGTGCGGCGGGGGTGTGTGTGTGCGTTGAAGTCAATTTTGTCCGGCTAAAATGATCACACCGCGCCCCACGTAAAGGCGATTTTCACCGTCCACAGTCAACCGAGGTCTACGGAAATCGCTTATTTTACGCGAGAATTTGTTTAAAAATATGCGAAAAATTAAATTAATTGAAAATCCGTTGGTGTTATCATATGTGATAAGGACGATAAAATTCTTGTGATTTTATTATTCAGTAAAATATTTTGTTTACTAAAAACTAGACGCAAATCCGTTCTTATATACTTTTCAGTTGGAAATCCTTTATAATAAAATCCAAAACACTTGCTATGAATTATAAACGATTTGTAATTTTGCGCCAATGATAAATTTCAAACAAAAAAATTCAATCGCCACCATGTCTAGCAAAAATGACCCCACCGCCTCCACATAAAGGCGATTTTCGCTACCCACCATTGGAATGGCTAACAGAGAGTGCGTCCAGTGGGTTTAAAGAAGGACGATTCTCCATTCTGTAAATCATTCAGCGGCGCCATTGTCTAAAAAAATTTGTTTTAATCATTAGTGCAGTTTATCGACGAAACGTTTAATATAAAATATTTTAAATAAACGCGAAAAATATCGGTAATCATTTTTATCCAATCACAATCTACTCAAATGCCGAATTTAGTTCGAAATTCTCATCGAACGAAATCATTCGAAACTCCGCTAAATTTTTCTATGCAATTTAATGGAGTCGCCGGAAGAAGCGATCAGTCTTTTTTACCGGGAAATTTGATTAGTTTTTTTTCGCGAGTGTGTGTGAATTACAAGAGTGAACTTTTAGTGTGTGTTCTTAGACGAAAGAAATTATTTCCCTGGTCCTTGGCACTTTGGTAAGTGAAGCCATCATCGTTTCTTCAATTTTTTTTTACTGATAGTGTGGATTATTTGTGTCGATTTGTGGGATAGGATTTTATAATTCTATCGTTTTTTTGGAATTTTAGTTGACTTTTCTCTGCCATAAAAAGGAAAATTCCCTTCTGTGACGGATGTGAGCAGCCACCATAGTGGATTAAAATTAACTTAATATCAGACGACAAACCGGATTTGTTATCGTTAGGTACCCACGGGAAATCTAAAACTTGGTATAGTTAATAAAAATCTACGTCACAGGATTCCCCTCACGAAAGATCTGTATTTTGTGTGGGCTTCGAAAATTTTTATCAGACCTTAATCTGAGGAGATTGAGTGTGGTTTTTGGGATATTAAAACCTAAACAAATTGCACTGGTTTTACCCGATCTCCCTTTACTCTAGCGGGAAATTTTGTCCCAACCATCACGTAGGCGCTCACTAAGGGGGGTTTTCCGAAATTTTAGGGGATTTGGGTGTTTTAAGAACTTGATTTTCGCCATGAATCCTGCTCATTAGGGGGCTGGAAAATGTAGCTCGATGGTTTCGGGGTCGCTGATCACGAAACCGGTGTTAGACCAATTCAAAACGGAAAGTCTTGCAAGGTTAATATTTTTCTCAAAAGTCTAAGTTTTTTCAGTTTTTTTTGTGTTATGAAACTTATACAAAAAACTTTAACCCTACAATGATGGGTATGTAAGCTAGTTTATTTGTATTCTTAAAACCCTCTCGAACATCCGTAGATCTTTCGTAAAGTAGGCTATGTAGAATTTCTCAAGATGTACAGATTCTGGGAAAAAAAACTCAAAAATTTCGGAACCGCATCGGTGTTAGAAAATCGTCCAGTAAAAAATCGAAAAACTTCTTTAACCCTTATCGGCCTTCAAAAACCTATCAAAAAGTTAAGGGTGAATGATCGATGGTTCAATTCTCTGCTAGATCGCGTGATGTGGTGTGCGGGGAGAAGAAAACTGCAGGGCTGTAAAAAAAATTAAAAGTCGGTCGCTTTTTGCATAAATTCGCAGATGAAAAGAAAAGTACCGATCCTTGCTTTTCGGACCTTAAACTACAGAATGTCCGTAGACTACAATCTGGGTTAATGTCACGAAAATTTCATATCTATCGGTCAAATCGGCTCTGAGCGCCTTACATTTGTTTGACTCGCATTCAGCTGGAACTGAAACGCACAGCTTTGTACAAAAAAAATCCTGGTTGACATATAAAGGAACAAAAACACACATCCATTCACACCCACATATGTTTGATATTTATTCGTGTGTGTGCGTGTTTTTTTTTTCTCTCATTTCCTATACGTTTGATTTATCATTCGCTCAATCGGTTTTCATTTCCTTCAAGAAGATTTCGGTGACTCTCCCCCGCCCTTTCAGGATTTCACGATTCCGGACGGTAAAAATACAATTCCTTTGTGGATTTTGGATTTTATATGCTTGTTATATTGTTGGTACGCAAACACTCACACCCACACATACGCCACACACTTGTTATATCCGTTATATATATCTTTTAGATTACCGTTAGATTGCCATAAGCCATTTGTCTTGTATCATTAGATATAAACAGCTCAGGCGGGTATACATTTTATATAAACATTTATTTAGCTTTCCGCAAATTCACATATGCCAAAAAAAAAACCGTTCGTACTCCACGCCACCCCCCTCCCGCACTTCCTCCTCCACACATCCTGATGCCATTGGAAAACATGAGAATTTCTTGTTTCGAATTTTGCGTTTCCTTTCGTTGAGTGTTGTTGTTTTTATTGTTTTCGATTTCTTCTCGGTACTCTCGGGTGGTTTCTTTGTTGTACCAAGTCTCGTGTGGCTTCTTTAAGGTGTTGTTTAAAAAAAAAACCTGAACCTACTTCGCGCCTTACGACATACATCTAGCAACTCTCCCCCCTGTCTGGCGTGTGGAGTTTTCAAGTGAATCCTCTCGATACCATCTTTAGAGGTAGCTAAAATAATTTAATGTTGGGCATAACTGATTGAATTTTGCCTGTCAAACTTCAAAATGACTAAACATATGAGATTTCTTATTTTTTTTTTGCGCGCGCGAGGGAAGTTTTTCCGACGCTCACTTTTCTGAGACTCGAGACTCAAAAATAATTAATGATTATCCGCCGCCCGGTGTAATTTATCACAGCGAAATTGAATTAAATCTGAATTTTTGAGACGGCGAATATTTCATTTTTCGTATTACCTACACTTAATCAGTGCAATTAATCAACAAGTTTACAACTTAAACAACATTAAATGACGAAATTAATTTCATTTTCAAAATGGGAAAATTCTTGGGGGAAAATCACATCAAAAGTCTCATCTCTAACACATTGGTAAGAAGTGCGACCCACTCCGCATTCCCATTTAATGATTTTATATAATTTCTGTGATTTTTCTTAGAGAATTCTTAGTAGTTTTTTTTTGTATTGCTACTTTAAACTCCTTTCCCTGTGAATTAAACCTGTATGTGCCGAAATACTAAATAACTCCAAGGACCCATCACCGATTCATCACGAAAAAAAAAAAACATTTTTAATAAAAGCGTTTAACAGAGATCGGCCCTGTTGTTGTTTTCGTTTTAAATACACAGTGTTTCATTTAAAATTTTAATAAGTCGACCCGAACAACAGGGGTTTCGATGGGAAAGGGATGGGAAGGGAGGAGGGGGAGGGTATAGTAACGCCATCATTATTTCACATGTTTTTGTGTATACATTTTTGATTTACATATCAAAAAAAAATCCCAAAGGCTAAACTGAGAAAATTATGGAAATTCACGGCGATATATTTTGAATGATGTAAAGAGGAGTAGCTTTATTTAACAACAGTCAAATCGGTTAATATTTTGTCCTGAAAATTGTATTCAAAAAAGGAATAGCAAAAAAAACATCCTCCCACTTTCAATCCTAAACGAAAAGAATCGTAAGAAATCGGTCAATTCTGCTTAAAAATCCTTTCTGAAAAATTCCAAATGATTTGAATTCAGGAAGAAATCGGAGAAGTCCTTTTTAACCCTCATCGAGCTTCAAAAACCTGTCCAAAAGTTAAGGAAAAATCGGAGAACACATTCTTACCCTCATGGATCCTACAAAACATTTCAAAAAGTTGAGGAAAATCAGAACCTTCATCGATTTTCAAAACCCTGTCAAAAAGCTGTATTTTCTAATCCTTTTTTATAATTTAAAAAAAAAATCCAACCCCCGGCTGATCCTTAAAAACACGTTCGCATGGATAATTCGTAACCGGTGGCATTTCCGAGATCTTTTCTATCCGCCAAATTTTTTCTCGAATTTTTAGAGTCTTGTTCTGTGTAGGAAAAATATTTCCGAGACCTTAAATTTCCATATACAGATTTTTATTCGTTTGAAAAATTCGACTTAAGAACCTGTCTGTTGGTGGGGGGGTGGGTGGGTGGTGGGCGCACATGCTAGATGAGCGACAGGTGACCACCAGTTGTACGGTGGAGACCTTGGTGTGTGGGTGCGTGTGTGGCTCAGCGGATGACGTCATGTACATCATTGTTCTGAGTAAGAAAAATATTTTTGTGGCCTTTTCTATCCGGGAAATATTTTTCTCGAATTTTTAGAGGCTTGTTCTTAGTAGGAAAAATACTTTCGAGACCTTTTCTATACGGGAAATATTTTCTTCGAGTATTTAGAGGCTTGTTCTGAGTAGGAAAAATATTCCCGAGACCTTTTCTATCCGGGAAATATTTTTCTCGAATTTTTACGGGATTGTTCTGAGTAGGAAAAATATTCCCGAGACCTTTTCTATCCGAGAAATATTTTTCTCGAATTTTTACGGGATTGTTCTAAGTAGGAAACATATTTCCGAGACCTTTTCTATCGGGAAATATTTTTCTCGAATTTTTACGGGATTGTTCAGAGTAGGAAAAATATTCCCGAGACCTTTTCTATCCGGGAAATATTTTTCTCGAATTTTTACGGGATTGTTCTGAGTAGGAAAAATACTTTCGAGACCTTTTCTATACGGGAAATATTTTTTTCGGATTTTTAGACGCTTGTTCTTAGTCGGAAAAATACTTTCGAGACCTTAAATTTCCATAAAAAGATATCTATTCCTTTGAAAAATTCGACTCCACAACCTGTCGGTGGGTGGGTGGTGGGCGCACATGCTGGATGAGCGACAGGTGCCCACCAGTTGTGCGGTGGACACCTTGGTGTGTGGGTGCGTGTGTGGCTCAGCGGATGACGTCACGCACATCATCACCGCGCTAGGAATTCCTTCGTTTGGAAGCAGGGCGATAGTATTTTCTATACGGGAAATATTTTTATTGAATTTTTAGAGGCTTGTTCTGAGTGGGAAAAATACTTTCGAGACCTTTTCTATCCGGGAAATATTTTTCACGAATTTTTAGAGGCTTGTTCTGAGTAGGAAAAATATTTCCGAGACCTTTTCTATACGGGAAATATTTTTTTCGGATTTTTAGACGCTTGTTCTTAGTCGGAAAAATACTTTCGCGACCTTTTCTATCCGGGAAATATTTTCCTCGAATTTTTAGAGGTCTGGGGAGACATTGCGGATCTCGAAAAGCGAGACCAGCGAATTCGAGAGGCAACTTCGATTTCGAGAGATAATGGAATTACGTATCTCGAACATGCAATTTCGAGATTTCCCCAAGGGAAATATTTTTGACAGATAAGGTTTATTTATTTTTTTGGTGTTAAAGTGCAAAGTTGCATTTAATTGTTCCACTTTATTCAGTAAAATGTTTCTTCCGAACATTTTCAACAACTGCCGTCTAAAATCAACAACTGCCGTCTCGAAAGCACAAGACCTTTCGAGAAATATCGATAGAGAGAAATGTCAGAAACCCTCGATTTTCGAGATAAGCAATCAGGCATTAAATTCGAGAAAACGAACGAGCCCAAGGCAAATTTTTGGGAAATTTCAAATGCATTATATATTTTTAAGTTTTTCGCAGTTTTTTGCTTTATGCGGATAAATTCTTTCAAGTGGTATGCTAGAAAACCCTTTAAATATTTATTTGGGTTTTATAAAAAAAAACCACTAATAAGAGAATTTTGTATTATTCTATGTGCGTTCAGTAAAAAAATATTACTTTCGAAAGAACATTTTTTTGTGGTTTTTAGGTATTTTTAAAAGCCAGCACCCACTTTTTTTTCCTTGGAAATGCGAATTTTGCGATATTTATGCAAAAAAAATGTTGTTTCGACTACTCTTAAATTTCGAGAAATTGGTATGCAATGTCGAGCACAAAATCGAGATAGGCAATACCAATTCATGGTTTCTCGATCGTACTAGCGTTTGTTCGAGATACGCAATATGCCCCCTGTTCTGAGTAGGAAAAATACTTTCGAGACCTTTTCTATACGGGAAATATTTTTTTCGGATTTTTAGACGCTTGTTCTTAGTCGGAAAAATACTTTCGAGACCTTTTCTATCCGGGAAATATTTTTCTCGAATTTTTAGAGGCTTGTTCTGAGTGGGAAAAATACTTTCGAGACCTTTTCTATACGGGAAATATTTTTCTCGAATTTTTAGAGGCTTGTTCTGAGTGGGAAAAATATTTCCGAGACCTTAAATTTCCATATACAGATTTTTATTCGTTTGAAAAATTCGACTTTAGAACCTGTCTGTCGGTGGGGGGGTGGGTGGGTGGTGGGCGCACATGCTGGATGAGCGACAGGTGACCACCAGTTGTACGGTGGAGACCTTGGTGTGTGGGTGCGTGTGTGGCTCAGCGGATGACGTCATGCACATCATCACCGCGCTAGGAATTCCTTCGTTTGGAAGCAGGGCGAGAAGGGTTCGAGAAAGGGAACTTCTGAGTCTCGAATAATCTGAATTATCGCAATTCTTACACCCAATCGATTGCATCTCCTGCAGGTATTTTTTCTAAGTTATTTTATGGAAAAAAATTGCCTTTTTAATTAAAAAAAAATGAATTTAGAACTTGAAACAAATTTCTATTCGGGAGAAAGTTGCTCTGAGTAGGAAAATATTTCCGAGACCTTTTCTATACGGGAAATATTTTTTTCGAATTTTTAGAGGCTAGTTCCTAGTCGGAAAAATACTTTCGAGACCTTTTCTATACGGGAAATATTTTCTTCGAGTATTTAGAGGCTTGTTCTGTGTAGGAAAAATATTCCCGAGACCTTTTCTATCTCGGAAATATTTTTCTCGAATTTTTACGGGATTGTTCTGAGTAGGAAAAATATTCCCGAGACCTTTTCTATACGGGAAATATTTTTCTCGAATTTTTACGGGATTGTTCTGAGTAGGAAAAATATTTCCGAGCCCTTTTCTATACGGGAAATATTTTTTCGAATTTTTAGAGGCTTGTTCTTAGTAGGAAAAATACTTTCGAGACCTTTAATTTCCATAAAAAGATATCTATTCCTTTGAAAAATTCGACTCCACAACCTGTCGGTGGGTGGGTGGGTGGATGGGTGGTGGGCGCACATGCTGGATGAGCGACAGGTGACCACCAGTTGTACGGTGGACACCTTGGTGTGTGGGTGCGTGTGTGGCTCAGCGGATGACGTCATGCACATCATCACCGCGCTAGGAATTCCTTCGTTTGGAAGCAGGGCGAGAAGGGTTCGAGAAAGGGAACTTCTGAGTCTCGAATAATCTGAATTATCGCAATTCTTACACCCAATCGATTGCATCTCCTGCAGGTATTTTTTCTAAGTTATTTTATGGAAAAAAATTGCCTTTTTAATTAAAAAAAAATGAATTTAGAACTTGCAACAAATTTCTATTCGGGAGAAAGTTGCTCTGAGTAGGAAAATATTTCCGAGACGTTTTCTATACGGGAAATATTTTTATTGAATTTTTAGAGGCTTGTTCTGAGTGGGAAAAATACTTTCGAGACCTTTTCTATCCGGGAAATATTTTTCTCGAATTTTTAGAGGCTTGTTCTTAGTCGGAAAAATACTTTCGAGACCTTTTCTATACGGGAAATATTTTTCTCGAATTTTTAGAGGCTTGTTCTGAGTGGGAAAAATATTTCCGAGACCTTAAATTTCCATATACAGATTTTTATTCGTTTGAAAAATTCGACTTTAGAACCTGTCTGTTGGTGGGGGGGTGGGTGGGTGGTGGGCGCACATGCTGGATGAGCGACAGGTGCCCACCAGTTGTGCGGTGGACGCCTTGGTGTGTGGGTGCGTGTGTGGCTCAGCGGATGACGTCATGCACATCATCACCGCGCTAGGAATTCCTTCGTTTGGAAGCAGGGCGAGAAGGGTTCGAGAAAGGGAACTTCTGAATCTCGAATAATCTGAATTATTGCAATTCTTACACCTAATCGATTGCATCTCCTGCAGGTATTTTTTCTAAGTTATTTTATGGAAAAAAATTGCCTTTTTAATTAAAAAAAATGAATTTAGAACTTGAAACAAATTTCTATTCGGGAGAAAGTTGCTCTGAGTAGGAAAATATTTCCGAGACCTTTTCTATACGGGAAATATTTTTCTCGAATTTTTAGAGGCTTGTTCTTAGTCGGAAAAATACTTTTGAGACCTTTTCTATACGGGAAATATTTTTTTCGGATTTTTAGACGCTTGTTCTTAGTCGGAAAAATACTTTCGAGACCTTTTCTATCCGGGAAATATTTTTCTCGAATTTTTAGAGGCTTGTTCTTAGTCGGAAAAATACTTTCGAGACCTTTTCTATACGGGAAATATTTTTTTCGGATTTTTAGACGCTTGTTCTTAGTCGGAAAAATACTTTCGAGACCTTTTCTATCCGGGAAATATTTTTCTCGAATTTTTAGAGGCTTGTTCTTAGTCGGAAAAATACTTTCGAGACCTTTTCTATACGGGAAATATTTTTCTCGAATTTTTAGAGGCTTGTTCTGAGTGGGAAAAATATTTCCGAGACCTTAAATTTCCATATACAGATTTTTATTCGTTTGAAAAATTCGACTTTAGAACCTGGCTGTTGGTGGGGGGGTGGGTGGGTGGTGGGCGCACATGCTGGATGAGCGACAGGTGCCCACCAGTTGTGCGGTGGACGCCTTGGTGTGTGGGTGCGTGTGTGGCTCAGCGGATGACGTCATGCACATCATCACCGCGCTAGGAATTCCTTCGTTTGGAAGCAGGGCGAGAAGGGTTCGAGAAAGGGAACTTCTGAATCTCGAATAATCTGAATTATTGCAATTCTTACACCTAATCGATTGCATCTCCTGCAGGTATTTTTTCTAAGTTATTTTATGGAAAAAAATTGCCTTTTTAATTAAAAAAAAATGAATTTAGAACTTGAAACAAATTTCTATTCGGGAGAAAGTTGCTCTGAGTAGGAAAATATTTCCGAGACCTTTTCTATACGGGAAATATTTTTTTCGAATTTTTAGAGGCTAGTTCCTAGTCGGAAAAATACTTTCGAGACCTTTTCTATCCGGGAAATATTTTTCTCGAATTTTTAGATGCTTGTTCTTAGTCGGAAAAATACTTTCGAGACCTTTTCTATACGGGAAATATTTTCTTCGAGTATTTAGAGGCTTGTTCTGAGTAGGAAAAATATTCCCGAGACCTTTTCTATCCGGGAAATATTTTTCTCGAATTTTTACGGGATTGTTCTGAGTAGGAAAAATATTCCCGAGACCTTTTCTATCCGAGAAATATTTTTCTCGAATTTTTACGGGATTGTTCTAAGTAGGAAACATATTTCCGAGACCTTTTCTATCGGGAAATATTTTTCTCGAATTTTTACAGGATTGTTCTGAGTGGGAAAAATACTTTCGAGACCTTTTCTATACGGGAAATATTTTTTTCGAATTTTTAGAGGCTAGTTCCTAGCCGGAAAAATACTTTCGAGACCTTTTCTATCCGGGAAATATTTTTCTCGAATTTTTAGAGGCTTGTTCTTAGTCGGAAAAATACTTTCGAGACCTTTTCTATACGGGAAATATTTTCTTCGAGTATTTAGAGGCTTGTTCTGAGTAGGAAAAATATTCCCGAGACCTTTTCTATCCGGGAAATATTTTTCTCGAATTTTTACGGGATTGTTCTGAGTAGGAAAAATATTCCCATGACCTTTTCTATCCGGGAAATATTTTTCTCGAATTTTTAGAGGCTTGTTCTTAGTAGGAAAAATACTTTCGAGACCTTAAATTTCCATAAAAAGATATCTATTCCTTTGAAAAATTCGACTCCACAACCTGTCGGTGGGTGGGTGGGTGGATGGGTGGTGGGCGCACATGCTGGATGAGCGACAGGTGCCCACCAGTTGTGCGGTGGACACCTTGGTGTGTGGGTGCGTGTGTGGCTCAGCGGATGACGTCATGCACATCATCACCGCGCTAGGAATTCCTTCGTTTGGAAGCAGGACGAGAAGGGTTCGAGAAAGGGAACTTCTGAGTCTCGAATAATCTGAATTATCGCAATTCTTACACCTAATCGATTGTATCTCCTGCAGGTATTTTTTCTAAGTTATTTTATGGAAAAAATTGCCTTTTTAATTAAAAAAAATGAATTTAGAACTTGAAACAAATTTCTATTCGGGAGAAAGTTGCTCTGAGTAGGAAAATATTTCCGAGACCTTTTCTATACGGGAAATATTTTTCTCGAATTTTTAGAGGCTTGTTCTTAGTCGGAAAAATACTTTCGAGACCTTTTCTATACGGGAAATATTTTTTTCGGATTTTTAGACGCTTGTTCTTAGTCGGAAAAATACTTTCGAGACCTTTTCTATCCGGGAAATATTTTTCTCGAATTTTTAGAGGCTTGTTCTTAGTCGGAAAAATACTTTCGAGACCTTTTCTATACGGGAAATATTTTTTTCGGATTTTTAGACGCTTGTTCTTAGTCGGAAAAATACTTTCGAGACCTTTTCTATACGGGAAATATTTTTTTCGGATTTTTAGACGCTTGTTCTTAGTCGGAAAAATACTTTCGAGACCTTTTCTATCCGGGAAATATTTTTCTCGAATTTTTAGAGGCTTGTTCTTAGTCGGAAAAATACTTTCGAGACCTTTTCTATACGGGAAATATTTTCTTCGAGTATTTAGAGGCTTGTTCTGAGTAGGAAAAATATTCCCGAGACCTTTTCTATCCGGGAAATATTTTTCTCGAATTTTTACGGGATTGTTCTGAGTAGGAAAAATATTCCCGAGACCTTTTCTATCCGAGAAATATTTTTCTCGAATTTTTACGGGATTGTTCTAAGTAGGAAACATATTTCCGAGACCTTTTCTATCGGGAAATATTTTTCTCGAATTTTTACAGGATTGTTCTGAGTGGGAAAAATACTTTCGAGACCTTTTCTATACGGGAAATATTTTTTTCGAATTTTTAGAGGCTAGTTCCTAGCCGGAAAAATACTTTCGAGACCTTTTCTATCCGGGAAATATTTTTCTCGAATTTTTAGAGGCTTGTTCTTAGTCGGAAAAATACTTTCGAGACCTTTTCTATACGGGAAATATTTTCTTCGAGTATTTAGAGGCTTGTTCTGAGTAGGAAAAATATTCCCGAGACCTTTTCTATCCGGGAAATATTTTTCTCGAATTTTTACGGGATTGTTCTGAGTAGGAAAAATATTCCCATGACCTTTTCTATCCGGGAAATATTTTTCTCGAATTTTTAGAGGCTTGTTCTTAGTAGGAAAAATACTTTCGAGACCTTAAATTTCCATTAAAAGATATCTATTCCTTTGAAAAATTCGACTCCACAACCTGTCGGTGGGTGGGTGGGTGGATGGGTGGTGGGCGCACATGCTGGATGAGCGACAGGTGCCCACCAGTTGTGCGGTGGACACCTTGGTGTGTGGGTGCGTGTGTGGCTCAGCGGATGACGTCATGCACATCATCACCGCGCTAGGAATTCCTTCGTTTGGAAGCAGGACGAGAAGGGTTCGAGAAAGGGAACTTCTGAGTCTCGAATAATCTGAATTATCGCAATTCTTACACCTAATCGATTGTATCTCCTGCAGGTATTTTTTCTAAGTTATTTTATGGAAAAAATTGCCTTTTTAATTAAAAAAAATGAATTTAGAACTTGAAACAAATTTCTATTCGGGAGAAAGTTGCTCTGAGTAGGAAAATATTTCCGAGACCTTTTCTATACGGGAAATATTTTTCTCGAATTTTTAGAGGCTTGTTCTTAGTCGGAAAAATACTTTCGAGACCTTTTCTATACGGGAAATATTTTTTTCGGATTTTTAGACGCTTGTTCTTAGTCGGAAAAATACTTTCGAGACCTTTTCTATCCGGGAAATATTTTTCTCGAATTTTTAGAGGCTTGTTCTTAGTCGGAAAAATACTTTCGAGACCTTTTCTATACGGGAAATATTTTTTTCGGATTTTTAGACGCTTGTTCTTAGTCGGAAAAATACTTTCGAGACCTTTTCTATCCGGGAAATATTTTTCTCGAATTTTTAGAGGCTTGTTCTTAGTCGGAAAAATACTTTCGAGACCTTAAATTTCCATATACAGATTTTTATTCGTTTGAAAAATTCGACTTTAGAACCTGTCTGTTGGTGGGGGGGTGGGTGGGTGGTGGGCGCACATGCTGGATGAGCGACAGGTGCCCACCAGTTGTGCGGTGGACGCCTTGGTGTGTGGGTGCGTGTGTGGCTCAGCGGATGACGTCATGCACATCATCACCGCGCTAGGAATTCCTTCGTTTGGAAGCAGGGCGAGAAGGGTTCGAGAAAGGGAACTTCTGAATCTCGAATAATCTGAATTATTGCAATTCTTACACCTAATCGATTGCATCTCCTGCAGGTATTTTTTCTAAGTTATTTTATGGAAAAAAATTGCCTTTTTAATTAAAAAAAAATGAATTTAGAACTTGAAACAAATTTCTATTCGGGAGAAAGTTGCTCTGAGTAGGAAAATATTTCCGAGACCTTTTCTATACGGGAAATATTTTTTTCGAATTTTTAGAGGCTAGTTCCTAGTCGGAAAAATACTTTAGAGACCTTTTCTATACGGGAAATATTTTTCTCGAATTTTTAGAGGCTTGTTCTTAGTCGGAAAAATACTTTCGAGACCTTTTCTATACGGGAAATATTTTCTTCGAGTATTTAGAGGCTTGTTCTGAGTAGGAAAAATATTCCCGAGACCTTTTCTATCCGGGAAATATTTTTCTCGAATTTTTACGGGATTGTTCTGAGTAGGAAAAATATTCCCGAGACCTTTTCTATCCGAGAAATATTTTTCTCGAATTTTTACGGGATTGTTCTAAGTAGGAAACATATTTCCGAGACCTTTTCTATCGGGAAATATTTTTCTCGAATTTTTACAGGATTGTTCTGAGTGGGAAAAATACTTTCGAGACCTTTTCTATACGGGAAATATTTTTTTCGGATTTTTAGACGCTTGTTCTTAGTCGGAAAAATACTTTCGAGACCTTAAATTTCCATAAAAAGATATCTATTCCTTTGAAAAATTCGACTCCACAACCTGTCGGTGGGTGGGTGGGTGGGTGGGTGGTGGGCGGACATGCTGGATGAGCGACAGGTGCCCACCAGTTGTGCGGTGGACACCTTGGTGTGTGGGTGCGTGTGTGGCTCAGCGGATGACGTCATGCACATCATCACCGCGCTAGGAATTCCTTCGTTTGGAAGCAGGGCGAGAAGAGTTCGAGAAAGGGAACTTCTGAGTCTCGAATAATCTGAATTATCGCAATTCTTACACCTAATCGATTGCATCTCCTGCAGGTATTTTTTCTAAGTTATTTTATGGAAAAAATTGCCTTTTTAATTAAAAAAAATGAATTTAGAACTTGCAACAAATTTCTATTCGGGAGAAAGTTGCTCTGAGTAGGAAAATATTTCCGAGACCTTTTCTATACGGGAAATATTTTTATTGAATTTTTAGAGGCTTGTTCTGAGTGGGAAAAATACTTTCGAGACCTTTTCTATCCGGGAAATATTTTTCTCGAATTTGTAGAGGCTTGTTCTTGGTAGGAAAAATACTTTCGAGACCTTTTCTATACGGGAAATATTTTTTTCGGATTTTTAGACGCTTGCTCTGAATAGGAAAAATATTTCCGAGAACTTTTCTATCCGGGAAATATTTTTATTGAATTTTTAGAGGCTTGTTCTTAGTGGGAAAAATACTTTCGAGACCTTTTCTATACGGGAAATATTTTTTTCGGATTTTTAGACGCTTGTTCTTAGTCGGAAAAATACTTTCGAGACCTTAAATTTCCATAAAAAGATATCTATTCCTTTGAAAAATTCGACTCCACAACGTGGGTGGGTGGGTGGGTGGTGGGCGCACATGCTGGATGAGCGACAGGTGCCCACCAGTTGTGCGGTGGACGCCTTGGTGTGTGGGTGCTCAGCAGATGACGTCATGTACATCATTGTTCTGAGAAAGAAAAATATTTTTGTGGCCTTTTCTATCCGGGAAATATTTTTCTCGAATTTTTAGAGGCTTGTTCTTAGTAGGAAAAATACTTTCGAGACCTTTTCTATACGGGAAATATTTTCTTCGAGTATTTAGAGGCTTGTTCTGAGTAGGAAAAATATTCCCGAGACCTTTTCTATCCGGGAAATATTTTTCTCGAATTTTTACGGGATTGTTCTGAGTAGGAAAAATATTCCCGAGACCTTTTCTATCCGAGAAATATTTTTCTCGAATTTTTACGGGATTGTTCTAAGTAGGAAACATATTTCCGAGCCCTTTTCTATACGGGAAATATTTTTTCGAATTTTTAGAGGCTTGTTCTTAGTAGGAAAAATACTTTCGAGACCTTAAATTTCCATAAAAAGATATCTATTCCTTTGAAACATTCGACTCCACAACCTGTCGGTGGGTGGGTGGGTGGATGGGTGGTGGGCGCACATGCTGGATGAGCGACAGGTGCCCACCAGTTGTGCGGTGGACACCTTGGTGTGTGGGTGCGGGTGTGGCTCAGCGGATGACGTCATGCACATCATCACCGCGCTAGGAATTCCTTCGTTTGGAAGCAGGGCGAGAAGGGTTCGAGAAAGGGAACTTCTGAGTCTCGAATAATCTGAATTATCGCAATTCTTACACCTAATCGATTGCATCTCCTGCAGGTATTTTTTCTAAGTTATTTTATGGAAAAAATTGCCTTTTTAATTAAAAAAAATGAATTTAGAACTTGCAACAAATTTCTATTCGGGAGAAAGTTGCTCTGAGTAGGAAAATATTTCCGAGACGTTTTCTATACGGGAAATATTTTTATTGAATTTTTAGAGGCTTGTTCTGAGTGGGAAAAATACTTTCGAGACCTTTTCTATCCGGGAAATATTTTTCTCGAATTTTTAGAGGCTTGTTCTTGGTAGGAAAAATACTTTCGAGACCTTTTCTATACGGGAAATATTTTTCTCGAATTTTTAGAGGCTTGTTCTGAGTAGGAAAAATATTTCCGAGACCTTTTCTATACGGGAAATATTTTTTTCGGATTTTTAGAGGTTTGTTCTTGGTAGGAAAAATACTTTCGAGACCTTTTCTATCCGGGAAATATTTTTCTCGAATTTTTAGAGGCTTGTTCTTGGTAGGAAAAATACTTTCGAGAACTTTTCTATACGGGAAATATTTTTTTCGGATTTTTAGACGCTTGCTCTGAATAGGAAAAATATTTCCGAGACCTTTTCTATCCGGGAAATATTTTTATTGAATTTTTAGAGGCTTGTTCTGAGTGGGAAAAATACTTTCGAGACCTTTTCTATACGGAAAATTTTTTTTGGATTTTTAGACGCTTGTTCTTAGTCGGAAAAATACTTTCGAGACCTTTTCTATCCGGGAAATATTTTTCTCGAATTTTTAGAGGCTTGTTCTTAGTCGGAAAAATACTTTCGAGACCTTTTCTATACGGGAAATATTTTTCTCGAATTTTTAGAGCCTTGTTCTGAGTAGGAAAAATATTTCCGAGACCTTTTCTATACGGGAAATATTTTTCTCGAATTTTTAGAAGTTTGTTCTTGGTAGGAAAAATACTTTCGACACTTTTCTATACGGGAAATATTTTTTTCGGATTTTTAGACGCTTGTTCTTAGTCAGAAAAATACCTTCGAAACCTTTTCTATACGGGAAATATTTTTATTGAATTTTTAGAGGCTAGTTCCTAGTCGGAAAATACTTTCGAAACCTTTTTCATTCGCTAAGTATTTTTTTCGGATTTTTAGAGGCTTGTTCTTAGTCGGAAAAATACTTTCGAGACCTTTTCTATACGGGAAATATTTTTTTCGGATTTTTAGACGCTTGTTCTTAGTCTGAAAAATACTTTCGAGACCTTTTCTATACGGGAAATATTTTCTTCGAGTATTTAGAGGCTTGTTCTGTGTAGGAAAAATATTCCCGAGACCTTTTCTATCTCGGAAATATTTTTCTCGAATTTTTACGGGATTGTTCTGAGTAGGAAAAATATTCCCGAGACCTTTTCTATACGGGAAATATTTTTCTCGAATTTTTACGGGATTGTTCTGAGTAGGAAAAATATTTCCGAGCCCTTTTCTATACGGGAAATATTTTTTCGAATTTTTAGAGGCTTGTTCTTAGTAGGAAAAATACTTTCGAGACCTTTAATTTCCATAAAAAGATATCTATTCCTTTGAAAAATTCGACTCCACAACCTGTCGGTGGGTGGGTGGGTGGATGGGTGGTGGGCGCACATGCTGGATGAGCGACAGGTGACCACCAGTTGTACGGTGGACACCTTGGTGTGTGGGTGCGTGTGTGGCTCAGCGGATGACGTCATGCACATCATCACCGCGCTAGGAATTCCTTCGTTTGGAAGCAGGGCGAGAAGGGTTCGAGAAAGGGAACTTCTGAGTCTCGAATAATCTGAATTATCGCAATTCTTACACCCAATCGATTGCATCTCCTGCAGGTATTTTTTCTAAGTTATTTTATGGAAAAAAATTGCCTTTTTAATTAAAAAAAAATGAATTTAGAACTTGCAACAAATTTCTATTCGGGAGAAAGTTGCTCTGAGTAGGAAAATATTTCCGAGACGTTTTCTATACGGGAAATATTTTTATTGAATTTTTAGAGGCTTGTTCTGAGTGGGAAAAATACTTTCGAGACCTTTTCTATCCGGGAAATATTTTTCTCGAATTTTTAGAGGCTTGTTCTTAGTCGGAAAAATACTTTCGAGACCTTTTCTATACGGGAAATATTTTTCTCGAATTTTTAGAGGCTTGTTCTGAGTGGGAAAAATATTTCCGAGACCTTAAATTTCCATATACAGATTTTTATTCGTTTGAAAAATTCGACTTTAGAACCTGTCTGTTGGTGGGGGGGTGGGTGGGTGGTGGGCGCACATGCTGGATGAGCGACAGGTGCCCACCAGTTGTGCGGTGGACGCCTTGGTGTGTGGGTGCGTGTGTGGCTCAGCGGATGACGTCATGCACATCATCACCGCGCTAGGAATTCCTTCGTTTGGAAGCAGGGCGAGAAGGGTTCGAGAAAGGGAACTTCTGAATCTCGAATAATCTGAATTATTGCAATTCTTACACCTAATCGATTGCATCTCCTGCAGGTATTTTTTCTAAGTTATTTTATGGAAAAAAATTGCCTTTTTAATTAAAAAAAATGAATTTAGAACTTGAAACAAATTTCTATTCGGGAGAAAGTTGCTCTGAGTAGGAAAATATTTCCGAGACCTTTTCTATACGGGAAATATTTTTCTCGAATTTTTAGAGGCTTGTTCTTAGTCGGAAAAATACTTTTGAGACCTTTTCTATACGGGAAATATTTTTTTCGGATTTTTAGACGCTTGTTCTTAGTCGGAAAAATACTTTCGAGACCTTTTCTATCCGGGAAATATTTTTCTCGAATTTTTAGAGGCTTGTTCTTAGTCGGAAAAATACTTTCGAGACCTTTTCTATACGGGAAATATTTTTTTCGGATTTTTAGACGCTTGTTCTTAGTCGGAAAAATACTTTCGAGACCTTTTCTATCCGGGAAATATTTTTCTCGAATTTTTAGAGGCTTGTTCTGAGTGGGAAAAATATTTCCGAGACCTTAAATTTCCATATACAGATTTTTATTCGTTTGAAAAATTCGACTTTAGAACCTGGCTGTTGGTGGGGGGGTGGGTGGGTGGTGGGCGCACATGCTGGATGAGCGACAGGTGCCCACCAGTTGTGCGGTGGACGCCTTGGTGTGTGGGTGCGTGTGTGGCTCAGCGGATGACGTCATGCACATCATCACCGCGCTAGGAATTCCTTCGTTTGGAAGCAGGGCGAGAAGGGTTCGAGAAAGGGAACTTCTGAATCTCGAATAATCTGAATTATTGCAATTCTTACACCTAATCGATTGCATCTCCTGCAGGTATTTTTTCTAAGTTATTTTATGGAAAAAAATTGCCTTTTTAATTAAAAAAAAATGAATTTAGAACTTGAAACAAATTTCTATTCGGGAGAAAGTTGCTCTGAGTAGGAAAATATTTCCGAGACCTTTTCTATACGGGAAATATTTTTTTCGAATTTTTAGAGGCTAGTTCCTAGTCGGAAAAATACTTTCGAGACCTTTTCTATCCGGGAAATATTTTTCTCGAATTTTTAGATGCTTGTTCTTAGTCGGAAAAATACTTTCGAGACCTTTTCTATACGGGAAATATTTTCTTCGAGTATTTAGAGGCTTGTTCTGAGTAGGAAAAATATTCCCGAGACCTTTTCTATCCGGGAAATATTTTTCTCGAATTTTTACGGGATTGTTCTGAGTAGGAAAAATATTCCCGAGACCTTTTCTATCCGAGAAATATTTTTCTCGAATTTTTACGGGATTGTTCTAAGTAGGAAACATATTTCCGAGACCTTTTCTATCGGGAAATATTTTTCTCGAATTTTTACAGGATTGTTCTGAGTGGGAAAAATACTTTCGAGACCTTTTCTATACGGGAAATATTTTTTTCGAATTTTTAGAGGCTAGTTCCTAGCCGGAAAAATACTTTCGAGACCTTTTCTATCCGGGAAATATTTTTCTCGAATTTTTAGAGGCTTGTTCTTAGTCGGAAAAATACTTTCGAGACCTTTTCTATACGGGAAATATTTTCTTCGAGTATTTAGAGGCTTGTTCTGAGTAGGAAAAATATTCCCGAGACCTTTTCTATCCGGGAAATATTTTTCTCGAATTTTTACGGGATTGTTCTGAGTAGGAAAAATATTCCCATGACCTTTTCTATCCGGGAAATATTTTTCTCGAATTTTTAGAGGCTTGTTCTTAGTAGGAAAAATACTTTCGAGACCTTAAATTTCCATAAAAAGATATCTATTCCTTTGAAAAATTCGACTCCACAACCTGTCGGTGGGTGGGTGGGTGGATGGGTGGTGGGCGCACATGCTGGATGAGCGACAGGTGCCCACCAGTTGTGCGGTGGACACCTTGGTGTGTGGGTGCGTGTGTGGCTCAGCGGATGACGTCATGCACATCATCACCGCGCTAGGAATTCCTTCGTTTGGAAGCAGGACGAGAAGGGTTCGAGAAAGGGAACTTCTGAGTCTCGAATAATCTGAATTATCGCAATTCTTACACCTAATCGATTGTATCTCCTGCAGGTATTTTTTCTAAGTTATTTTATGGAAAAAATTGCCTTTTTAATTAAAAAAAATGAATTTAGAACTTGAAACAAATTTCTATTCGGGAGAAAGTTGCTCTGAGTAGGAAAATATTTCCGAGACCTTTTCTATACGGGAAATATTTTTCTCGAATTTTTAGAGGCTTGTTCTTAGTCGGAAAAATACTTTCGAGACCTTTTCTATACGGGAAATATTTTTTTCGGATTTTTAGACGCTTGTTCTTAGTCGGAAAAATACTTTCGAGACCTTTTCTATCCGGGAAATATTTTTCTCGAATTTTTAGAGGCTTGTTCTTAGTCGGAAAAACACTTTCGAGACCTTTTCTATACGGGAAATATTTTTTTCGGATTTTTAGACGCTTGTTCTTAGTCGGAAAAATACTTTCGAGACCTTTTCTATCCGGGAAATATTTTTCTCGAATTTTTAGAGGCTTGTTCTTAGTCGGAAAAATACTTTCGAGACCTTTTCTATACGGGAAATATTTTCTTCGAGTATTTAGAGGCTTGTTCTGAGTAGGAAAAATATTCCCGAGACCTTTTCTATCCGGGAAATATTTTTCTCGAATTTTTACGGGATTGTTCTGAGTAGGAAAAATATTCCCGAGACCTTTTCTATCCGAGAAATATTTTTCTCGAATTTTTACGGGATTGTTCTAAGTAGGAAACATATTTCCGAGACCTTTTCTATCGGGAAATATTTTTCTCGAATTTTTACAGGATTGTTCTGAGTGGGAAAAATACTTTCGAGACCTTTTCTATACGGGAAATATTTTTTTCGAATTTTTAGAGGCTAGTTCCTAGCCGGAAAAATACTTTCGAGACCTTTTCTATCCGGGAAATATTTTTCTCGAATTTTTAGAGGCTTGTTCTTAGTCGGAAAAATACTTTCGAGACCTTTTCTATACGGGAAATATTTTCTTCGAGTATTTAGAGGCTTGTTCTGAGTAGGAAAAATATTCCCGAGACCTTTTCTATCCGGGAAATATTTTTCTCGAATTTTTACGGGATTGTTCTGAGTAGGAAAAATATTCCCATGACCTTTTCTATCCGGGAAATATTTTTCTCGAATTTTTAGAGGCTTGTTCTTAGTAGGAAAAATACTTTCGAGACCTTAAATTTCCATAAAAAGATATCTATTCCTTTGAAAAATTCGACTCCACAACCTGTCGGTGGGTGGGTGGGTGGATGGGTGGTGGGCGCACATGCTGGATGAGCGACAGGTGCCCACCAGTTGTGCGGTGGACACCTTGGTGTGTGGGTGCGTGTGTGGCTCAGCGGATGACGTCATGCACATCATCACCGCGCTAGGAATTCCTTCGTTTGGAAGCAGGACGAGAAGGGTTCGAGAAAGGGAACTTCTGAGTCTCGAATAATCTGAATTATCGCAATTCTTACACCTAATCGATTGTATCTCCTGCAGGTATTTTTTCTAAGTTATTTTATGGAAAAAATTGCCTTTTTAATTAAAAAAAATGAATTTAGAACTTGAAACAAATTTCTATTCGGGAGAAAGTTGCTCTGAGTAGGAAAATATTTCCGAGACCTTTTCTATACGGGAAATATTTTTCTCGAATTTTTAGAGGCTTGTTCTTAGTCGGAAAAATACTTTCGAGACCTTTTCTATACGGGAAATATTTTTTTCGGATTTTTAGACGCTTGTTCTTAGTCGGAAAAATACTTTCGAGACCTTTTCTATCCGGGAAATATTTTTCTCGAATTTTTAGAGGCTTGTTCTTAGTCGGAAAAACACTTTCGAGACCTTTTCTATACGGGAAATATTTTTTTCGGATTTTTAGACGCTTGTTCTTAGTCGGAAAAATACTTTCGAGACCTTTTCTATCCGGGAAATATTTTTCTCGAATTTTTAGAGGCTTGTTCTTAGTCGGAAAAATACTTTCGAGACCTTTTCTATACGGGAAATATTTTCTTCGAGTATTTAGAGGCTTGTTCTGAGTAGGAAAAATATTCCCGAGACCTTTTCTATCCGGGAAATATTTTTCTCGAATTTTTACGGGATTGTTCTGAGTAGGAAAAATATTCCCGAGACCTTTTCTATCCGAGAAATATTTTTCTCGAATTTTTACGGGATTGTTCTAAGTAGGAAACATATTTCCGAGACCTTTTCTATCGGGAAATATTTTTCTCGAATTTTTACAGGATTGTTCTGAGTGGGAAAAATACTTTCGAGACCTTTTCTATACGGGAAATATTTTTTTCGAATTTTTAGAGGCTAGTTCCTAGCCGGAAAAATACTTTCGAGACCTTTTCTATCCGGGAAATATTTTTCTCGAATTTTTAGAGGCTTGTTCTTAGTCGGAAAAATACTTTCGAGACCTTTTCTATACGGGAAATATTTTCTTCGAGTATTTAGAGGCTTGTTCTGAGTAGGAAAAATATTCCCGAGACCTTTTCTATCCGGGAAATATTTTTCTCGAATTTTTACGGGATTGTTCTGAGTAGGAAAAATATTCCCATGACCTTTTCTATCCGGGAAATATTTTTCTCGAATTTTTAGAGGCTTGTTCTTAGTAGGAAAAATACTTTCGAGACCTTAAATTTCCATAAAAAGATATCTATTCCTTTGAAAAATTCGACTCCACAACCTGTCGGTGGGTGGGTGGGTGGATGGGTGGTGGGCGCACATGCTGGATGAGCGACAGGTGCCCACCAGTTGTGCGGTGGACACCTTGGTGTGTGGGTGCGTGTGTGGCTCAGCGGATGACGTCATGCACATCATCACCGCGCTAGGAATTCCTTCGTTTGGAAGCAGGACGAGAAGGGTTCGAGAAAGGGAACTTCTGAGTCTCGAATAATCTGAATTATCGCAATTCTTACACCTAATCGATTGTATCTCCTGCAGGTATTTTTTCTAAGTTATTTTATGGAAAAAATTGCCTTTTTAATTAAAAAAAATGAATTTAGAACTTGAAACAAATTTCTATTCGGGAGAAAGTTGCTCTGAGTAGGAAAATATTTCCGAGACCTTTTCTATACGGGAAATATTTTTCTCGAATTTTTAGAGGCTTGTTCTTAGTCGGAAAAATACTTTCGAGACCTTTTCTATACGGGAAATATTTTTTTCGGATTTTTAGACGCTTGTTCTTAGTCGGAAAAATACTTTCGAGACCTTTTCTATCCGGGAAATATTTTTCTCGAATTTTTAGAGGCTTGTTCTTAGTCGGAAAAATACTTTCGAGACCTTTTCTATACGGGAAATATTTTTTTCGGATTTTTAGACGCTTGTTCTTAGTCGGAAAAATACTTTCGAGACCTTTTCTATCCGGGAAATATTTTTCTCGAATTTTTAGAGGCTTGTTCTTAGTCGGAAAAATACTTTCGAGACCTTAAATTTCCATATACAGATTTTTATTCGTTTGAAAAATTCGACTTTAGAACCTGTCTGTTGGTGGGGGGGTGGGTGGGTGGTGGGCGCACATGCTGGATGAGCGACAGGTGCCCACCAGTTGTGCGGTGGACGCCTTGGTGTGTGGGTGCGTGTGTGGCTCAGCGGATGACGTCATGCACATCATCACCGCGCTAGGAATTCCTTCGTTTGGAAGCAGGGCGAGAAGGGTTCGAGAAAGGGAACTTCTGAATCTCGAATAATCTGAATTATTGCAATTCTTACACCTAATCGATTGCATCTCCTGCAGGTATTTTTTCTAAGTTATTTTATGGAAAAAAATTGCCTTTTTAATTAAAAAAAAATGAATTTAGAACTTGAAACAAATTTCTATTCGGGAGAAAGTTGCTCTGAGTAGGAAAATATTTCCGAGACCTTTTCTATACGGGAAATATTTTTTTCGAATTTTTAGAGGCTAGTTCCTAGTCGGAAAAATACTTTAGAGACCTTTTCTATACGGGAAATATTTTTCTCGAATTTTTAGAGGCTTGTTCTTAGTCGGAAAAATACTTTCGAGACCTTTTCTATACGGGAAATATTTTCTTCGAGTATTTAGAGGCTTGTTCTGAGTAGGAAAAATATTCCCGAGACCTTTTCTATCCGGGAAATATTTTTCTCGAATTTTTACGGGATTGTTCTGAGTAGGAAAAATATTCCCGAGACCTTTTCTATCCGAGAAATATTTTTCTCGAATTTTTACGGGATTGTTCTAAGTAGGAAACATATTTCCGAGACCTTTTCTATCGGGAAATATTTTTCTCGAATTTTTACAGGATTGTTCTGAGTGGGAAAAATACTTTCGAGACCTTTTCTATACGGGAAATATTTTTTTCGGATTTTTAGACGCTTGTTCTTAGTCGGAAAAATACTTTCGAGACCTTAAATTTCCATAAAAAGATATCTATTCCTTTGAAAAATTCGACTCCACAACCTGTCGGTGGGTGGGTGGGTGGTGGGCGGACATGCTGGATGAGCGACAGGTGCCCACCAGTTGTGCGGTGGACACCTTGGTGTGTGGGTGCGTGTGTGGCTCAGCGGATGACGTCATGCACATCATCACCGCGCTAGGAATTCCTTCGTTTGGAAGCAGGGCGAGAAGAGTTCGAGAAAGGGAACTTCTGAGTCTCGAATAATCTGAATTATCGCAATTCTTACACCTAATCGATTGCATCTCCTGCAGGTATTTTTTCTAAGTTATTTTATGGAAAAAATTGCCTTTTTAATTAAAAAAAATGAATTTAGAACTTGCAACAAATTTCTATTCGGGAGAAAGTTGCTCTGAGTAGGAAAATATTTCCGAGACCTTTTCTATACGGGAAATATTTTTATTGAATTTTTAGAGGCTTGTTCTGAGTGGGAAAAATACTTTCGAGACCTTTTCTATCCGGGAAATATTTTTCTCGAATTTGTAGAGGCTTGTTCTTGGTAGGAAAAATACTTTCGAGACCTTTTCTATACGGGAAATATTTTTTTCGGATTTTTAGACGCTTGCTCTGAATAGGAAAAATATTTCCGAGAACTTTTCTATCCGGGAAATATTTTTATTGAATTTTTAGAGGCTTGTTCTTAGTGGGAAAAATACTTTCGAGACCTTTTCTATACGGGAAATATTTTTTTCGGATTTTTAGACGCTTGTTCTTAGTCGGAAAAATACTTTCGAGACCTTAAATTTCCATAAAAAGATATCTATTCCTTTGAAAAATTCGACTCCACAACGTGGGTGGGTGGGTGGGTGGTGGGCGCACATGCTGGATGAGCGACAGGTGCCCACCAGTTGTGCGGTGGACGCCTTGGTGTGTGGGTGCTCAGCAGATGACGTCATGTACATCATTGTTCTGAGAAAGAAAAATATTTTTGTGGCCTTTTCTATCCGGGAAATATTTTTCTCGAATTTTTAGAGGCTTGTTCTTAGTAGGAAAAATACTTTCGAGACCTTTTCTATACGGGAAATATTTTCTTCGAGTATTTAGAGGCTTGTTCTGAGTAGGAAAAATATTCCCGAGACCTTTTCTATCCGGGAAATATTTTTCTCGAATTTTTACGGGATTGTTCTGAGTAGGAAAAATATTCCCGAGACCTTTTCTATCCGAGAAATATTTTTCTCGAATTTTTACGGGATTGTTCTAAGTAGGAAACATATTTCCGAGCCCTTTTCTATACGGGAAATATTTTTTCGAATTTTTAGAGGCTTGTTCTTAGTAGGAAAAATACTTTCGAGACCTTAAATTTCCATAAAAAGATATCTATTCCTTTGAAACATTCGACTCCACAACCTGTCGGTGGGTGGGTGGGTGGATGGGTGGTGGGCGCACATGCTGGATGAGCGACAGGTGCCCACCAGTTGTGCGGTGGACACCTTGGTGTGTGGGTGCGGGTGTGGCTCAGCGGATGACGTCATGCACATCATCACCGCGCTAGGAATTCCTTCGTTTGGAAGCAGGGCGAGAAGGGTTCGAGAAAGGGAACTTCTGAGTCTCGAATAATCTGAATTATCGCAATTCTTACACCTAATCGATTGCATCTCCTGCAGGTATTTTTTCTAAGTTATTTTATGGAAAAAATTGCCTTTTTAATTAAAAAAAATGAATTTAGAACTTGCAACAAATTTCTATTCGGGAGAAAGTTGCTCTGAGTAGGAAAATATTTCCGAGACGTTTTCTATACGGGAAATATTTTTATTGAATTTTTAGAGGCTTGTTCTGAGTGGGAAAAATACTTTCGAGACCTTTTCTATCCGGGAAATATTTTTCTCGAATTTTTAGAGGCTTGTTCTTGGTAGGAAAAATACTTTCGAGACCTTTTCTATACGGGAAATATTTTTCTCGAATTTTTAGAGGCTTGTTCTGAGTAGGAAAAATATTTCCGAGACCTTTTCTATACGGGAAATATTTTTTTCGGATTTTTAGAGGTTTGTTCTTGGTAGGAAAAATACTTTCGAGACCTTTTCTATCCGGGAAATATTTTTCTCGAATTTTTAGAGGCTTGTTCTTGGTAGGAAAAATACTTTCGAGAACTTTTCTATACGGGAAATATTTTTTTCGGATTTTTAGACGCTTGCTCTGAATAGGAAAAATATTTCCGAGACCTTTTCTATCCGGGAAATATTTTTATTGAATTTTTAGAGGCTTGTTCTGAGTGGGAAAAATACTTTCGAGGATTGTTCTGAGTGGGAAAAATACTTTCGAGACCTTTTCTATACGGGAAATATTTTTTTCGGATTTTTAGACGCTTGTTCTTAGTCGGAAAAATACTTTCGAGACCTTAAATTTCCATAAAAAGATATCTATTCCTTTGAAAAATTCGACTCCACAACCTGTCGGTGGGTGGGTGGGTGGTGGGCGGACATGCTGGATGAGCGACAGGTGCCCACCAGTTGTGCGGTGGACACCTTGGTGTGTGGGTGCGTGTGTGGCTCAGCGGATGACGTCATGCACATCATCACCGCGCTAGGAATTCCTTCGTTTGGAAGCAGGGCGAGAAGAGTTCGAGAAAGGGAACTTCTGAGTCTCGAATAATCTGAATTATCGCAATTCTTACACCTAATCGATTGCATCTCCTGCAGGTATTTTTTCTAAGTTATTTTATGGAAAAAATTGCCTTTTTAATTAAAAAAAATGAATTTAGAACTTGCAACAAATTTCTATTCGGGAGAAAGTTGCTCTGAGTAGGAAAATATTTCCGAGACCTTTTCTATACGGGAAATATTTTTATTGAATTTTTAGAGGCTTGTTCTGAGTGGGAAAAATACTTTCGAGACCTTTTCTATCCGGGAAATATTTTTCTCGAATTTGTAGAGGCTTGTTCTTGGTAGGAAAAATACTTTCGAGACCTTTTCTATACGGGAAATATTTTTTTCGGATTTTTAGACGCTTGCTCTGAATAGGAAAAATATTTCCGAGAACTTTTCTATCCGGGAAATATTTTTATTGAATTTTTAGAGGCTTGTTCTTAGTGGGAAAAATACTTTCGAGACCTTTTCTATACGGGAAATATTTTTTTCGGATTTTTAGACGCTTGTTCTTAGTCGGAAAAATACTTTCGAGACCTTAAATTTCCATAAAAAGATATCTATTCCTTTGAAAAATTCGACTCCACAACGTGGGTGGGTGGGTGGGTGGTGGGCGCACATGCTGGATGAGCGACAGGTGCCCACCAGTTGTGCGGTGGACGCCTTGGTGTGTGGGTGCTCAGCAGATGACGTCATGTACATCATTGTTCTGAGAAAGAAAAATATTTTTGTGGCCTTTTCTATCCGGGAAATATTTTTCTCGAATTTTTAGAGGCTTGTTCTTAGTAGGAAAAATACTTTCGAGACCTTTTCTATACGGGAAATATTTTCTTCGAGTATTTAGAGGCTTGTTCTGAGTAGGAAAAATATTCCCGAGACCTTTTCTATCCGGGAAATATTTTTCTCGAATTTTTACGGGATTGTTCTGAGTAGGAAAAATATTCCCGAGACCTTTTCTATCCGAGAAATATTTTTCTCGAATTTTTACGGGATTGTTCTAAGTAGGAAACATATTTCCGAGCCCTTTTCTATACGGGAAATATTTTTTCGAATTTTTAGAGGCTTGTTCTTAGTAGGAAAAATACTTTCGAGACCTTAAATTTCCATAAAAAGATATCTATTCCTTTGAAACATTCGACTCCACAACCTGTCGGTGGGTGGGTGGGTGGATGGGTGGTGGGCGCACATGCTGGATGAGCGACAGGTGCCCACCAGTTGTGCGGTGGACACCTTGGTGTGTGGGTGCGGGTGTGGCTCAGCGGATGACGTCATGCACATCATCACCGCGCTAGGAATTCCTTCGTTTGGAAGCAGGGCGAGAAGGGTTCGAGAAAGGGAACTTCTGAGTCTCGAATAATCTGAATTATCGCAATTCTTACACCTAATCGATTGCATCTCCTGCAGGTATTTTTTCTAAGTTATTTTATGGAAAAAATTGCCTTTTTAATTAAAAAAAATGAATTTAGAACTTGCAACAAATTTCTATTCGGGAGAAAGTTGCTCTGAGTAGGAAAATATTTCCGAGACGTTTTCTATACGGGAAATATTTTTATTGAATTTTTAGAGGCTTGTTCTGAGTGGGAAAAATACTTTCGAGACCTTTTCTATCCGGGAAATATTTTTCTCGAATTTTTAGAGGCTTGTTCTTGGTAGGAAAAATACTTTCGAGACCTTTTCTATACGGGAAATATTTTTCTCGAATTTTTAGAGGCTTGTTCTGAGTAGGAAAAATATTTCCGAGACCTTTTCTATACGGGAAATATTTTTTTCGGATTTTTAGAGGTTTGTTCTTGGTAGGAAAAATACTTTCGAGACCTTTTCTATCCGGGAAATATTTTTCTCGAATTTTTAGAGGCTTGTTCTTGGTAGGAAAAATACTTTCGAGAACTTTTCTATACGGGAAATATTTTTTTCGGATTTTTAGACGCTTGCTCTGAATAGGAAAAATATTTCCGAGACCTTTTCTATCCGGGAAATATTTTTATTGAATTTTTAGAGGCTTGTTCTGAGTGGGAAAAATACTTTCGAGACCTTTTCTATACGGAAAATTTTTTTTGGATTTTTAGACGCTTGTTCTTAGTCGGAAAAATACTTTCGAGACCTTTTCTATCCGGGAAATATTTTTCTCGAATTTTTAGAGGCTTGTTCTTAGTCGGAAAAATACTTTCGAGACCTTTTCTATACGGGAAATATTTTTCTCGAATTTTTAGAGCCTTGTTCTGAGTAGGAAAAATATTTCCGAGACCTTTTCTATACGGGAAATATTTTTCTCGAATTTTTAGAAGTTTGTTCTTGGTAGGAAAAATACTTTCGACACTTTTCTATACGGGAAATATTTTTTTCGGATTTTTAGACGCTTGTTCTTAGTCAGAAAAATACCTTCGAAACCTTTTCTATACGGGAAATATTTTTATTGAATTTTTAGAGGCTAGTTCCTAGTCGGAAAATACTTTCGAAACCTTTTTCATTCGCTAAGTATTTTTTTCGGATTTTTAGAGGCTTGTTCTTAGTCGGAAAAATACTTTCGAGACCTTTTCTATACGGGAAATATTTTTTTCGGATTTTTAGACGCTTGTTCTTAGTCTGAAAAATACTTTCGAGACCTTTTCTATACGGGAAATATTTTTCTCGAATTTTTAGAGGCTTGTTCTTAGTCGGAAAAATACTTTCGAGACCTTTTCTATACGGGAAATATTTTTTTCGGATTTTTAGACGCTTGTTCTTAGTCGGAAAAATACTTTCGAGACCTTTTCTATACGGGAAATATTTTTCTCGAATTTTTAGAGGCTTGTTCTTAGTCGGAAAAATACTTTCGAGACCTTTTCTATACGGGAAATATTTTTTTCGGATTTTTAGACGCTTGTTCTTAGTCGGAAAAATACTTTCGAGACCTTAAATTTCCATAAAAAGATATCTATTCCTTTGAAAAATTCGACTCCACAACCTGTCGGTGGGTAGGTGGGTGGGTGGTGGGCGCACATGCTGGATGAGCGACAGTTGTACGGTGGACACCTTGGTGTGTGGGTGCGTGTGTGGCTCAGCGGATGACGTCATGCACATCATCACCGCGCTAGGAATTCCTTCGTTTGGAAGCAGGGCGAGAAGGGTTCGAGAAAGGGAACTTCTGAGTCTCGAATAATCTGAATTACAGCAATTCTTACACCCAATCGATTGCATCTCCTGCAGGTATTTTTTCTAAGTTATTTTATGGAAAAAATTGCCTTTTTAATTAAAAAAAATGAATTTAGAACTTGCAACAAATTTCTATTCGGGAGAAAGTTGCTCTGAGTAGGAAAATATTTCCGAGACCTTTTCTATACGGGAAATATTTTTATTGAATTTTTAGAGGCTTGTTCTGAGTGGGAAAAATACTTTCGAGACCTTTTCTATCCGGGAAATATTTTTCTCGAATTTTTAGAGGCTTGTTCTTGGTAGGAAAAATACTTTCGAGACCTTTTCTATACGGGAAATATTTTTCTCGAATTTTTAGAGGCTTGTTCTGAGTAGGAAAAATATTTCCGAGACCTTTTCTATACGGGAAATATTTTTTTCGGATTTTTAGAGGTTTGTTCTTGGTAGGAAAAATACTTTCGAGACCTTTTCTATACGGGAAATATTTTTCTCGAATTTTTAGAAGCTTGTTCTGAGTAGGAAAAATACTTCCGAGACCTTTTCTATACGGGAAATATTTTTTTTCGGATTTTTAGACGCTTGTTCTTAGTCGGAAAAATACTTTCGAGACCTTTTCTATCCGGGAAATATTTTTCTCGAATTTTTAGAGGCTTGTTCTTAGTCGGAAAAATACTTTCGAGACCTTTTCTATACGGGAAATATTTTTTTCGGATTTTTAGACGCTTGTTCTTAGTCGGAAAAATACTTTCGAGACCTTAAATTTCCATAAAAAGATATCTATTCCTTTGAAAAATTCGACTCCACAACCTGTCGGTGGGTGGGTGGGTGGGTGGTGGGCGCACATGCTGGATGAGCGACAGGTGCCCACCAGTTGTTCGGTGGACGCCTTGGTGTGTGGATGCGTGTGTGGCTCAGCGGATGACGTCATGCACATCATCACCGCGCTAGGAATTCTTTCGTTTGGAAGCAGGGCGAGAAGGGTTCGAGAAAGGGAACTTCTGAGTCTCGAATAATCTGAATTATTGCAATTCTTACACCTAATCGATTGCATCTCCTGCAGGTATTTTTTCTAAGTTATTTTATGGAAAAAAATTGCCTTTTTAATTAAAAAAAATGAATTTAGAACTTGAAACAAATTTCTATTCGGGAGAAAGTTGCTCTGAGTAGGAAAATATTTCCGAGACCTTTTCTATACGGGAAATATTTTTCTCGAATTTTTAGAGGCTTGTTCTTAGTCGGAAAAATACTTTCGAGACCTTTTCTATACGGGAAATATTTTTTTCGGATTTTTAGACGCTTGTTCTTAGTCGGAAAAATACTTTCGAGACCTTTTCTATCCGGGAAATATTTTTCTCGAATTTTTAGAGGCTTGTTCTTAGTAGGAAAAATACTTTCGAGACCTTTTCTATACGGGAAATATTTTCTTCGAGTATTTAGAGGCTTGTTCTGAGTAGGAAAAATATTTCCGAGACCTTTTCTATCCGAGAAATATTTTTCTCGAATTTTTACGGGATTGTTCTGAGTAGGAAAAATATTTCCGAGACCTTTTCTATCCGAGAAATATTTTTCTCGAATTTTTACGGGATTGTTCTGAGTAGGAAAATATTTCCGAGACCTTTTCTATACGGGAAATATTTTTCTCGAATTTTTAGAGGCTTGTTCTTAGTCGGAAAAATACTTTCGAGACCTTTTCTATACGGGAAATATTTTTCTCGAATTTTTAGAGGCTTGTTCTGAGTGGGAAAAATATTTCCGAGACCTTAAATTTCCATATACAGATTTTTATTCGTTTGAAAAATTCGACTTTAGAACCTGTCTGTTGGTGGGGGGGTGGGTGGGTGGTGGGCGCACATGCTGGATGAGCGACAGGTGCCCACCAGTTGTGCGGTGGACGCCTTGGTGTGTGGGTGCGTGTGTGGCTCAGCGGATGACGTCATGCACATCATCACCGCGCTAGGAATTCCTTCGTTTGGAAGCAGGGCGAGAAGGGTTCGAGAAAGGGAACTTCTGAATCTCGAATAATCTGAATTATTGCAATTCTTACACCTAATCGATTGCATCTCCTGCAGGTATTTTTTCTAAGTTATTTTATGGAAAAAAATTGCCTTTTTAATTAAAAAAAATGAATTTAGAACTTGAAACAAATTTCTATTCGGGAGAAAGTTGCTCTGAGTAGGAAAATATTTCCGAGACCTTTTCTATACGGGAAATATTTTTCTCGAATTTTTAGAGGCTTGTTCTTAGTCGGAAAAATACTTTCGAGACCTTTTCTATACGGGAAATATTTTTTTCGGATTTTTAGACGCTTGTTCTTAGTCGGAAAAATACTTTCGAGACCTTTTCTATCCGGGAAATATTTTTCTCGAATTTTTAGAGGCTTGTTCTTAGTCGGAAAAATACTTTCGAGACCTTTTCTATACGGGAAATATTTTTTTCGGATTTTTAGACGCTTGTTCTTAGTCGGAAAAATACTTTCGAGACCTTTTCTATCCGGGAAATATTTTTCTCGAATTTTTAGAGGCTTGTTCTTAGTCGGAAAAATACTTTCGAGACCTTTTCTATACGGGAAATATTTTTCTCGAATTTTTAGAGGCTTGTTCTGAGTGGGAAAAATATTTCCGAGACCTTAAATTTCCATATACAGATTTTTATTCGTTTGAAAAATTCGACTTTAGAACCTGGCTGTTGGTGGGGGGGTGGGTGGGTGGTGGGCGCACATGCTGGATGAGCGACAGGTGCCCACCAGTTGTGCGGTGGACGCCTTGGTGTGTGGGTGCGTGTGTGGCTCAGCGGATGACGTCATGCACATCATCACCGCGCTAGGAATTCCTTCGTTTGGAAGCAGGGCGAGAAGGGTTCGAGAAAGGGAACTTCTGAATCTCGAATAATCTGAATTATTGCAATTCTTACACCTAATCGATTGCATCTCCTGCAGGTATTTTTTCTAAGTTATTTTATGGAAAAAAATTGCCTTTTTAATTAAAAAAAAATGAATTTAGAACTTGAAACAAATTTCTATTCGGGAGAAAGTTGCTCTGAGTAGGAAAATATTTCCGAGACCTTTTCTATACGGGAAATATTTTTTTCGAATTTTTAGAGGCTAGTTCCTAGTCGGAAAAATACTTTCGAGACCTTTTCTATACGGGAAATATTTTTCTCGAATTTTTAGAGGCTTGTTCTTAGTCGGAAAAATACTTTCGAGACCTTTTCTATACGGGAAATATTTTCTTCGAGTATTTAGAGGCTTGTTCTGAGTAGGAAAAATATTCCCGAGACCTTTTCTATCCGGGAAATATTTTTCTCGAATTTTTACGGGATTGTTCTGAGTAGGAAAAATATTCCCGAGACCTTTTCTATCCGAGAAATATTTTTCTCGAATTTTTACGGGATTGTTCTAAGTAGGAAACATATTTCCGAGACCTTTTCTATCGGGAAATATTTTTCTCGAATTTTTACAGGATTGTTCTGAGTGGGAAAAATACTTTCGAGACCTTTTCTATACGGGAAATATTTTTTTCGAATTTTTAGAGGCTAGTTCCTAGCCGGAAAAATACTTTCGAGACCTTTTCTATCCGGGAAATATTTTTCTCGAATTTTTAGAGGCTTGTTCTTAGTCGGAAAAATACTTTCGAGACCTTTTCTATACGGGAAATATTTTCTTCGAGTATTTAGAGGCTTGTTCTGAGTAGGAAAAATATTCCCGAGACCTTTTCTATCCGGGAAATATTTTTCTCGAATTTTTACGGGATTGTTCTGAGTAGGAAAAATATTCCCATGACCTTTTCTATCCGGGAAATATTTTTCTCGAATTTTTAGAGGCTTGTTCTTAGTAGGAAAAATACTTTCGAGACCTTAAATTTCCATAAAAAGATATCTATTCCTTTGAAAAATTCGACTCCACAACCTGTCGGTGGGTGGGTGGGTGGATGGGTGGTGGGCGCACATGCTGGATGAGCGACAGGTGCCCACCAGTTGTGCGGTGGACACCTTGGTGTGTGGGTGCGTGTGTGGCTCAGCGGATGACGTCATGCACATCATCACCGCGCTAGGAATTCCTTCGTTTGGAAGCAGGACGAGAAGGGTTCGAGAAAGGGAACTTCTGAGTCTCGAATAATCTGAATTATCGCAATTCTTACACCTAATCGATTGTATCTCCTGCAGGTATTTTTTCTAAGTTATTTTATGGAAAAAATTGCCTTTTTAATTAAAAAAAATGAATTTAGAACTTGAAACAAATTTCTATTCGGGAGAAAGTTGCTCTGAGTAGGAAAATATTTCCGAGACCTTTTCTATACGGGAAATATTTTTCTCGAATTTTTAGAGGCTTGTTCTTAGTCGGAAAAATACTTTCGAGACCTTTTCTATACGGGAAATATTTTTTTCGGATTTTTAGACGCTTGTTCTTAGTCGGAAAAATACTTTCGAGACCTTTTCTATCCGGGAAATATTTTTCTCGAATTTTTAGAGGCTTGTTCTTAGTCGGAAAAATACTTTCGAGACCTTTTCTATACGGGAAATATTTTTTTCGGATTTTTAGACGCTTGTTCTTAGTCGGAAAAATACTTTCGAGACCTTTTCTATCCGGGAAATATTTTTCTCGAATTTTTAGAGGCTTGTTCTTAGTCGGAAAAATACTTTCGAGACCTTTTCTATACGGGAAATATTTTTCTCGAATTTTTAGAGGCTTGTTCTGAGTGGGAAAAATATTTCCGAGACCTTAAATTTCCATATACAGATTTTTATTCGTTTGAAAAATTCGACTTTAGAACCTGTCTGTTGGTGGGGGGGTGGGTGGGTGGTGGGCGCACATGCTGGATGAGCGACAGGTGCCCACCAGTTGTGCGGTGGACGCCTTGGTGTGTGGGTGCGTGTGTGGCTCAGCGGATGACGTCATGCACATCATCACCGCGCTAGGAATTCCTTCGTTTGGAAGCAGGGCGAGAAGGGTTCGAGAAAGGGAACTTCTGAATCTCGAATAATCTGAATTATTGCAATTCTTACACCTAATCGATTGCATCTCCTGCAGGTATTTTTTCTAAGTTATTTTATGGAAAAAAATTGCCTTTTTAATTAAAAAAAAATGAATTTAGAACTTGAAACAAATTTCTATTCGGGAGAAAGTTGCTCTGAGTAGGAAAATATTTCCGAGACCTTTTCTATACGGGAAATATTTTTTTCGAATTTTTAGAGGCTAGTTCCTAGTCGGAAAAATACTTTCGAGACCTTTTCTATACGGGAAATATTTTTCTCGAATTTTTAGAGGCTTGTTCTTAGTCGGAAAAATACTTTCGAGACCTTTTCTATACGGGAAATATTTTCTTCGAATATTTAGAGGCTTGTTCTGAGTAGGAAAAATATTCCCGAGACCTTTTCTATCCGGGAAATATTTTTCTCGAATTTTTACGGGATTGTTCTGAGTAGGAAAAATATTCCCGAGACCTTTTCTATCCGAGAAATATTTTTCTCGAATTTTTACGGGATTGTTCTAAGTAGGAAACATATTTCCGAGACCTTTTCTATCGGGAAATATTTTTCTCGAATTTTTACAGGATTGTTCTGAGTGGGAAAAATACTTTCGAGACCTTTTCTATACGGGAAATATTTTTTTCGGATTTTTAGACGCTTGTTCTTAGTCGGAAAAATACTTTCGAGACCTTAAATTTCCATAAAAAGATATCTATTCCTTTGAAAAATTCGACTCCACAACCTGTCGGTGGGTGGGTGGGTGGTGGGCGGACATGCTGGATGAGCGACAGGTGCCCACCAGTTGTGCGGTGGACACCTTGGTGTGTGGGTGCGTGTGTGGCTCAGCGGATGACGTCATGCACATCATCACCGCGCTAGGAATTCCTTCGTTTGGAAGCAGGGCGAGAAGAGTTCGAGAAAGGGAACTTCTGAGTCTCGAATAATCTGAATTATCGCAATTCTTACACCTAATCGATTGCATCTCCTGCAGGTATTTTTTCTAAGTTATTTTATGGAAAAAATTGCCTTTTTAATTAAAAAAAATGAATTTAGAACTTGCAACAAATTTCTATTCGGGAGAAAGTTGCTCTGAGTAGGAAAATATTTCCGAGACCTTTTCTATACGGGAAATATTTTTATTGAATTTTTAGAGGCTTGTTCTGAGTGGGAAAAATACTTTCGAGACCTTTTCTATCCGGGAAATATTTTTCTCGAATTTGTAGAGGCTTGTTCTTGGTAGGAAAAATACTTTCGAGACCTTTTCTATACGGGAAATATTTTTCTCGAATTTTTAGAGGCTTGTTCTGAGTAGGAAAAATATTTCCGAGACCTTTTCTATACGGGAAATATTTTTTTCGGATTTTTAGAGGTTTGTTCTTGGTAGGAAAAATACTTTCGAGACCTTTTCTATACGGGAAATATTTTTCTCGAATTTTTAGAGGCTTGTTCTGAGTAGGAAAAATATTTCCGAGACCTTTTCTATACGGGAAATATTTTTTTCGGATTTTTAGACGCTTGCTCTGAATAGGAAAAATATTTCCGAGAACTTTTCTATCCGGGAAATATTTTTATTGAATTTTTAGAGGCTTGTTCTTAGTGGGAAAAATACTTTCGAGACCTTTTCTATACGGGAAATATTTTTTTCGGATTTTTAGACGCTTGTTCTTAGTCGGAAAAATACTTTCGAGACCTTAAATTTCCATAAAAAGATATCTATTCCTTTGAAACATTCGACTCCACAACCTGTCGGTGGGTGGGTGGGTGGATGGGTGGTGGGCGCACATGCTGGATGAGCGACAGGTGCCCACCAGTTGTGCGGTGGACACCTTGGTGTGTGGGTGCGGGTGTGGCTCAGCGGATGACGTCATGCACATCATCACCGCGCTAGGAATTCCTTCGTTTGGAAGCAGGGCGAGAAGGGTTCGAGAAAGGGAACTTCTGAGTCTCGAATAATCTGAATTATCGCAATTCTTACACCTAATCGATTGCATCTCCTGCAGGTATTTTTTCTAAGTTATTTTATGGAAAAAATTGCCTTTTTAATTAAAAAAAATGAATTTAGAACTTGCAACAAATTTCTATTCGGGAGAAAGTTGCTCTGAGTAGGAAAATATTTCCGAGACGTTTTCTATACGGGAAATATTTTTATTGAATTTTTAGAGGCTTGTTCTGAGTGGGAAAAATACTTTCGAGACCTTTTCTATCCGGGAAATATTTTTCTCGAATTTTTAGAGGCTTGTTCTTGGTAGGAAAAATACTTTCGAGACCTTTTCTATACGGGAAATATTTTTCTCGAATTTTTAGAGGCTTGTTCTGAGTAGGAAAAATATTTCCGAGACCTTTTCTATACGGGAAATATTTTTTTCGGATTTTTAGAGGTTTGTTCTTGGTAGGAAAAATACTTTCGAGACCTTTTCTATCCGGGAAATATTTTTCTCGAATTTTTAGAGGCTTGTTCTTGGTAGGAAAAATACTTTCGAGAACTTTTCTATACGGGAAATATTTTTTTCGGATTTTTAGACGCTTGCTCTGAATAGGAAAAATATTTCCGAGACCTTTTCTATCCGGGAAATATTTTTATTGAATTTTTAGAGGCTTGTTCTGAGTGGGAAAAATACTTTCGAGACCTTTTCTATACGGAAAATTTTTTTTGGATTTTTAGACGCTTGTTCTTAGTCGGAAAAATACTTTCGAGACCTTTTCTATCCGGGAAATATTTTTCTCGAATTTTTAGAGGCTTGTTCTTAGTCGGAAAAATACTTTCGAGACCTTTTCTATACGGGAAATATTTTTCTCGAATTTTTAGAGCCTTGTTCTGAGTAGGAAAAATATTTCCGAGACCTTTTCTATACGGGAAATATTTTTCTCGAATTTTTAGAAGTTTGTTCTTGGTAGGAAAAATACTTTCGACACTTTTCTATACGGGAAATATTTTTTTCGGATTTTTAGACGCTTGTTCTTAGTCAGAAAAATACCTTCGAAACCTTTTCTATACGGGAAATATTTTTATTGAATTTTTAGAGGCTAGTTCCTAGTCGGAAAATACTTTCGAAACCTTTTTCATTCGCTAAGTATTTTTTTCGGATTTTTAGAGGCTTGTTCTTAGTCGGAAAAATACTTTCGAGACCTTTTCTATACGGGAAATATTTTTCTCGGATTTTTAGAGGCTTGTTCTTGGTAGGAAAAATACTTTCGAGAACTTTTCTATACGGGAAATATTTTTTTCGGATTTTTAGACGCTTGTTCTTAGTCTGAAAAATACTTTCGAGACCTTTTCTATACGGGAAATATTTTTCTCGAATTTTTAGAGGCTTGTTCTTAGTCGGAAAAATACTTTCGAGACCTTTTCTATACGGGAAATATTTTTTTCGGATTTTTAGACGCTTGTTCTTAGTCGGAAAAATACTTTCGAGACCTTTTCTATACGGGAAATATTTTTCTCGAATTTTTAGAGGCTTGTTCTTAGTCGGAAAAATACTTTCGAGACCTTTTCTATACGGGAAATATTTTTTTCGGATTTTTAGACGCTTGTTCTTAGTCGGAAAAATACTTTCGAGACCTTAAATTTCCATAAAAAGATATCTATTCCTTTGAAAAATTCGACTCCACAACCTGTCGGTGGGTAGGTGGGTGGGTGGTGGGCGCACATGCTGGATGAGCGACAGTTGTACGGTGGACACCTTGGTGTGTGGGTGCGTGTGTGGCTCAGCGGATGACGTCATGCACATCATCACCGCGCTAGGAATTCCTTCGTTTGGAAGCAGGGCGAGAAGGGTTCGAGAAAGGGAACTTCTGAGTCTCGAATAATCTGAATTATCGCAATTCTTACACCTAATCGATTGCATCTCCTACAGGTATTTTTTCTAAGTTATTTTATGGAAAAAATTGCCTTTTTAATTAAAAAAAATGAATTTAGAACTTGCAACAAATTTCTATTCGGGAGAAAGTTGCTCTGAGTAGGAAAATATTTCCGAGACCTTTTCTATACGGGAAATATTTTTATTGAATTTTTAGAGGCTTGTTCTGAGTGGGAAAAATACTTTCGAGACCTCTTCTATCGGGAAATATTTTTCTCGAATTTTTACGGGATTGTTCTGAGTAGGAAAAATATTTCCGAGCCCTTTTCTATACGGGAAATATTTTTTCGAATTTTTAGAGGCTTGTTCTTAGTAGGAAAAATACTTTCGAGACCTTTAATTTCCATAAAAAGATATCTATTCCTTTGAAAAATTCGACTCCACAACCTGTCGGTGGGTGGGTGGGTGGATGGGTGGTGGGCGCACATGCTGGATGAGCGACAGGTGCCCACCAGTTGTGCGGTGGACACCTTGGTGTGTGGGTGCGTGTGTGGCTCAGCGGATGACGTCATGCACATCATCACCGCGCTAGGAATTCCTTCGTTTGGAAGCAGGGCGAGAAGGGTTCGAGAAAGGGAACTTCTGAGTCTCGAATAATCTGAATTATCGCAATTCTTACACCCAATCGATTGCATCTCCTGCAGGTATTTTTTCTAAGTTATTTTATGGAAAAAATTGCCTTTTTAATTAAAAAAAATGAATTTAGAACTTGCAACAAATTTCTATTCGGGAGAAAGTTGCTCTGAGTAGGAAAATATTTCCGAGACGTTTTCTATACGGGAAATATTTTTATTGAATTTTTAGAGGCTTGTTCTGAGTGGGAAAAATACTTTCGAGACCTTTTCTATCCGGGAAATATTTTTCTCGAATTTTTAGAGGCTTGTTCTTGGTAGGAAAAATACTTTCGAGACCTTTTCTATACGGGAAATATTTTTCTCGAATTTTTAGAGGCTTGTTCTGAGTAGGAAAAATATTTCCGAGACCTTTTCTATACGGGAAATATTTTTTTCGGATTTTTAGAGGTTTGTTCTTGGTAGGAAAAATACTTTCGAGACCTTTTCTATCCGGGAAATATTTTTCTCGAATTTTTAGAGGCTTGTTCTTGGTAGGAAAAATACTTTCGAGAACTTTTCTATACGGGAAATATTTTTTTCGGATTTTTAGACGCTTGCTCTGAATAGGAAAAATATTTCCGAGACCTTTTCTATCCGGGAAATATTTTTATTGAATTTTTAGAGGCTTGTTCTGAGTGGGAAAAATACTTTCGAGACCTTTTCTATACGGAAAATTTTTTTTGGATTTTTAGACGCTTGTTCTTAGTCGGAAAAATACTTTCGAGACCTTTTCTATCCGGGAAATATTTTTCTCGAATTTTTAGAGGCTTGTTCTTAGTCGGAAAAATACTTTCGAGACCTTTTCTATACGGGAAATATTTTTCTCGAATTTTTAGAGCCTTGTTCTGAGTAGGAAAAATATTTCCGAGACCTTTTCTATACGGGAAATATTTTTCTCGAATTTTTAGAAGTTTGTTCTTGGTAGGAAAAATACTTTCGACACTTTTCTATACGGGAAATATTTTTTTCGGATTTTTAGACGCTTGTTCTTAGTCAGAAAAATACCTTCGAAACCTTTTCTATACGGGAAATATTTTTATTGAATTTTTAGAGGCTAGTTCCTAGTCGGAAAATACTTTCGAAACCTTTTTCATTCGCTAAGTATTTTTTTCGGATTTTTAGAGGCTTGTTCTTAGTCGGAAAAATACTTTCGAGACCTTTTCTATACGGGAAATATTTTTCTCGGATTTTTAGAGGCTTGTTCTTGGTAGGAAAAATACTTTCGAGAACTTTTCTATACGGGAAATATTTTTTTCGGATTTTTAGACGCTTGTTCTTAGTCTGAAAAATACTTTCGAGACCTTTTCTATACGGGAAATATTTTTCTCGAATTTTTAGAGGCTTGTTCTTAGTCGGAAAAATACTTTCGAGACCTTTTCTATACGGGAAATATTTTTTGCGGATTTTTAGACGCTTGTTCTTAGTCGGAAAAATACTTTCGAGACCTTTTCTATACGGGAAATATTTTTCTCGAATTTTTAGAGGCTTGTTCTTAGTCGGAAAAATACTTTCGAGACCTTTTCTATACGGGAAATATTTTTTTCGGATTTTTAGACGCTTGTTCTTAGTCGGAAAAATACTTTCGAGACCTTAAATTTCCATAAAAAGATATCTATTCCTTTGAAAAATTCGACTCCACAACCTGTCGGTGGGTAGGTGGGTGGGTGGTGGGCGCACATGCTGGATGAGCGACAGTTGTACGGTGGACACCTTGGTGTGTGGGTGCGTGTGTGGCTCAGCGGATGACGTCATGCACATCATCACCGCGCTAGGAATTCCTTCGTTTGGAAGCAGGGCGAGAAGGGTTCGAGAAAGGGAACTTCTGAGTCTCGAATAATCTGAATTATCGCAATTCTTACACCTAATCGATTGCATCTCCTACAGGTATTTTTTCTAAGTTATTTTATGGAAAAAATTGCCTTTTTAATTAAAAAAAATGAATTTAGAACTTGCAACAAATTTCTATTCGGGAGAAAGTTGCTCTGAGTAGGAAAATATTTCCGAGACCTTTTCTATACGGGAAATATTTTTATTGAATTTTTAGAGGCTTGTTCTGAGTGGGAAAAATACTTTCGAGACCTCTTCTATCGGGAAATATTTTTCTCGAATTTTTACGGGATTGTTCTGAGTAGGAAAAATATTTCCGAGCCCTTTTCTATACGGGAAATATTTTTTCGAATTTTTAGAGGCTTGTTCTTAGTAGGAAAAATACTTTCGAGACCTTTAATTTCCATAAAAAGATATCTATTCCTTTGAAAAATTCGACTCCACAACCTGTCGGTGGGTGGGTGGGTGGATGGGTGGTGGGCGCACATGCTGGATGAGCGACAGGTGCCCACCAGTTGTGCGGTGGACACCTTGGTGTGTGGGTGCGTGTGTGGCTCAGCGGATGACGTCATGCACATCATCACCGCGCTAGGAATTCCTTCGTTTGGAAGCAGGGCGAGAAGGGTTCGAGAAAGGGAACTTCTGAGTCTCGAATAATCTGAATTATCGCAATTCTTACACCCAATCGATTGCATCTCCTGCAGGTATTTTTTCTAAGTTATTTTATGGAAAAAATTGCCTTTTTAATTAAAAAAAATGAATTTAGAACTTGCAACAAATTTCTATTCGGGAGAAAGTTGCTCTGAGTAGGAAAATATTTCCGAGACCTTTTCTATACGGGAAATATTTTTATTGAATTTTTAGAGGCTTGTTCTGAGTGGGAAAAATACTTTCGAGACCTTTTCTATCCGGGAAATATTTTTCTCGAATTTTTAGAGGCTTGTTCTTGGTAGGAAAAATACTTTCGAGACCTTTTCTATACGGGAAATATTTTTCTCGAATTTTTAGAGGCTTGTTCTGAGTAGGAAAAATATTTCCGAGACCTTTTCTATACGGGAAATATTTTTTTCGGATTTTTAGAGGTTTGTTCTTGGTAGGAAAAATACTTTCGAGACCTTTTCTATACGGGAAATATTTTTCTCGAATTTTTAGAAGCTTGTTCTGAGTAGGAAAAATACTTCCGAGACCTTTTCTATACGGGAAATATTTTTTTTCGGATTTTTAGACGCTTGTTCTTAGTCGGAAAAATACTTTCGAGACCTTTTCTATCCGGGAAATATTTTTCTCGAATTTTTAGAGGCTTGTTCTTAGTCGGAAAAATACTTTCGAGACCTTTTCTATACGGGAAATATTTTTTTCGGATTTTTAGACGCTTGTTCTTAGTCGGAAAAATACTTTCGAGACCTTAAATTTCCATAAAAAGATATCTATTCCTTTGAAAAATTCGACTCCACAACCTGTCGGTGGGTGGGTGGGTGGGTGGTGGGCGCACATGCTGGATGAGCGACAGGTGCCCACCAGTTGTACGGTGGACGCCTTGGTGTGTGGATGCGTGTGTGGCTCAGCGGATGACGTCATGCACATCATCACCGCGCTAGGAATTCTTTCGTTTGGAAGCAGGGCGAGAAGGGTTCGAGAAAGGGAACTTCTGAGTCTCGAATAATCTGAATTATTGCAATTCTTACACCTAATCGATTGCATCTCCTGCAGGTATTTTTTCTAAGTTATTTTATGGAAAAAAATTGCCTTTTTAATTAAAAAAAATGAATTTAGAACTTGAAACAAATTTCTATTCGGGAGAAAGTTGCTCTGAGTAGGAAAATATTTCCGAGACCTTTTCTATACGGGAAATATTTTTCTCGAATTTTTAGAGGCTTGTTCTTAGTCGGAAAAATACTTTCGAGACCTTTTCTATACGGGAAATATTTTTTTCGGATTTTTAGACGCTTGGTCTTAGTCGGAAAAATACTTTCGAGACCTTTTCTATCCGGGAAATATTTTTCTCGAATTTTTAGAGGCTTGTTCTTAGTAGGAAAAATACTTTCGAGACCTTTTCTATACGGGAAATATTTTCTTCGAGTATTTAGAGGCTTGTTCTGAGTAGGAAAAATATTTCCGAGACCTTTTCTATCCGGGAAATATTTTTCTCGAATTCTTACGGGATTGTTCTGAGTAGGAAAAATATTCCCGAGACCTTTTCTATCCGAGAAATATTTTTCTCGAATTTTTACGGGATTGTTCTGAGTAGGAAAAATATTTCCGAGACCTTTTCTATACGGGAAATATTTTTCTCGAATTTTTAGAGGCTTGTTCTGAGTAGGAAAAATATTTCCGAGACCTTTTCACGCAAATCTACTAATTTCAAAGACATATAAAAACATTCACATATTTTTTTTAAAATTATTATTTCCAAGCAGTTAGAAAATTAAATCAATTGCCTGGAAAAATGTCAACAATTCAGAGCCATTGTTTACGGTTGTTTCCGTAAATGTTGATTTAAGATGACGACCACAAAAAAAACGTGGGCAGCAGCCCATATCGTGCATCGTGTGTGTGTGTGTGTGTGTGTATGTAGGTATGTCTGATTTTTATTTTTTGGCTATAAATACGGAATAGGGATTCTTTTTTCGACAATCATTTGATTGATGTCAATTTACGAAGTCCCGATTTGACTCAATATCCGACGGTCTTGGCGATTTCTTCATTTAATTTTGATGCCAAAATATGTTAGTTTTTTTTACTTGTATTTTTTCAGATTTTTTTATTGATAGAGCATATTTTGATGGTGACACGTAATTGACCTTTCCCTGGCCCTGTGATCTGTCACTGCCACAAATTCTCCGGCGATGAAATTTTGCGGTTTTTCTTGACTGGTGACTTGAGGACCACCGTTTTGTAATAGAGGGCGCTGTGACCGTCGTCGTGATTTGCCTCGGAAAAGTTGAAGAAATATCTATATTCTGATTATTTTTGATGGTATTTGAATTTAGTCCAGTTATGCTGGTTGGGGAGTTTCGGAGATTTTCTTGATTTTATTTTGCTTATCCATCACGTCACTTTTACCCCCATTGGTCTTCAAACCACTCTCAAAAAGTTGAGAAACTGAAGGACGTTTTTTCATAGTTGTACAAATCAAGTTTCTAATACGGGGAAAATTCAATTCTTTTTTCTTTTTTTTTTGCGAAAAATCGAAATGCCGAAAATCAACGTGACATATTTTATGGACAGTACGCTACATGAAGGTGCCACTGTATATATTTTTACTTTCTTATACGAACTATAATAAAGTTTTGTACTCATGATACATTTCGACCTCTAAATTTTCCCTAAAAAACATTTCCCGAGTCAATATTATAAAAGAGTTTTTCCGTCTGTCGGTAAGTCTTTCAATCTGTCAGCCTGTCTGTCAGTCTGTCTGTCTGTGTACAAGATTTCTCAAAACCGAATACAGCTAGATTTATAAAATTTTACAGCCACATTTGATCCTGGAATGGGACGATCCTATCAATTTTTGGTGAAAATCAGTTAACCGAAAGTAACTCGAATGTCGGCTTTTAAAAATCGCAATTTCGTTTTTCGCGATTTAGTCCGAAACTACGCGATTTTCAGTAGTCTTAGCTAAAATTTTTGTTGAATAATTTCTTTTGCCAAACTCTCTCGGCACGAATCGCTAACTTTTTTAGTAGGAAAAATATTTCGGAGACTTTTTCTATCCGGGAAAATTTTTTCTCGAATTTCTACACGCTCGCTTTAAGTAGGAAAATTAATTCCGAGACCTTTTCTATCCGGGAAAATTTTTTCCGAATTTTTAGAGGCTTGTTCTGAGTGGGAAAAATATTTCCGAGACCTTTTCTATCCGGGAAATATTTTTCTCGAATTTTTAGAGCCTTGTTCTGAGTAGGAAAAATATTTCTGAGACCTTTTCCATCCGGGAAATTTTTTTTCGAATTCTTAGAGGAAACAAAACCACTAACACCAAAAATTTGTAAAACTTTGCGTCGCTTATTCCAAATAAAATCTCATTTTGTGAGAAATGAAATCCGCATTAAAAGACAATAAAATTCTCACAACCACGGCTTCTCTTCGGCCCTTAAACTCTATATGACGCGCATAAAAAAACAAATATGAAATCCCACATCAAATTTGATTAAATGCAGTCCATCAATCGACAATCCGATTATTTATCGTAAAAAGAAATGGTTGATGTTGACGCCTACGCAAACATCACACAATTATCCCTGACCACCCACCCATTCATCCAGTCGGTAGCAACACAATGGCAGCATTTATTTTAAGTAATAATTAAAGGGATAAAATTTCGGGCCACTTGACTGGCATATGGCAGAACGACAAGAACCCAGCATTCAAGGCAGACATCGAGTCCTGTATGAGTGAATTGTGCATTAGAACAACGCCATAATTTATCCTTTGGTTCAATTGCGGTACGTGACTCGAATGGTAACGGGACGGATTGTTGAGGCGCATATTGAGACAGTGCCACTAAAATCTAGCATAATCCAATTTTGCCTAGATTTTGAATTTGATTGGCCTGTGATATGACCCTGGTTAGGGAGGTGGGTCTAGGAGTTAAGCGGATAATAATAGAAATATTAATAGTGTTGACGGTTACTTCAATTGCTCATGTTTCAAAAAGGACGATCAGCACACACACACACAACCAATAAACAAACAGACAAAATAAAAGAAGGATAAAATGGACTTTCGTGCGGATGGAGGACTCATCACATGACATTTGAATTAGTCACGGGCTTTTTTTATAAATTTCTATGTTTAAGTTGTAAAAGGTTTCATGAATTCCACTCTGAATGGGACGATTTATGATGGGGGGGGGGGGGGGGGGGGAAGGCGGCTGTTCAAAGGAAAATCAACCATTTTTGATTCGTTTTTAAAGTCGACTAAGCCAAATCCCTAATATTGGTCTGAATGCGGTGGCGTGAAAGTTGTCCGTCTCTTTGTTAGTCTGCTTGTTTGTCTGTCAGTCTATATACAAGATTAGCTGGCGGGCTATGCAAAAGAAACCCCGAGAAATAGTTATTAAATACGGAACGTGATTTTCAGCCAGACAGACTGACTGAGAGACTGACAGATTGACAGACAGACTGACTGACAGACTGACAGACTGACAGACTGACAGACTGACAGACTGACAGACTGACAGACTGACAGACTGACAGACTGACAGACTGACTGACAGACTGACAGACAGACTGACAGACAGACTGACAGACTGACAGACTGACAGACTGACAGACTGACAGACTGACTGACTGACAGACTGACAGACTGACAGACAGACTGACTGACTGACTGACAGACAGAAAGACATCCTTCTAATATTGCTCAAATCGACTCAGGTGTGCCTGGGATTTTTTTTTTAGCCCAAATTAAGAGGTCGAATATATCTTGATTGGCCTTCATATAAGAAAATAATAACAAATTTTCCTAGTCGTCCCTAATTTATTTCTCCGTTAGAAAAGTACATCGGAGGGCATTTTGAAAAAGGAAAAAAAGCTAAGCAAAAATCCTGGTGAACACTTTGGCATTTAAGATTTTCTAC